>DWHP01004138.1:0-12816 GCA_018247895.1 Parnassius honrathi
ATAAAAATACTTTATTTATGATATGTTATGTATAAAAACAAGCCTTCAATTAATGAATTAATACAGGAAAATAATCAAAATACACTAAAGTATAGTTATTTATTTGTTTAATACAGCAACAGCTTAAACATGTTGCGTTACAGTATGGGATAGGGTTATTTTACTTTAGTACTTGCAACACTGAATCCGTCCGTCAAGCATCAAAACAGTGAAAGTGTCACTCGGTATATGATAAATATGTACGCTTTTCCTTCGTATGTTTGTTTTATCGTATTTTACTTTTATTTAAATAGTGCCGTAGCCCCCCGCGAGTGCTCACTAATTATAAACGGTGTAATACATAAGTTTAATTATTTTCTGTCTAATATACTTCAGTCAATAGTAGTATTGCTATAATTATATTACAAAAAATATTTACAAATAATAATTTCACAGACTGATTAAAAAACTGCTGTCCTTGTTTTATTTAGCTAAACCAGTTAGGATACATCCTAATCATCATGCAATACATTAACCTACATAACACTCATGAATTGAAACTTTATTAAGATCTACAATGTGTAATTATGATAAAAACCGACTGCCAAAATCAACTTTTTTTAAAACTTCATAACTTTTGTCCACTACTGCGTAGCTACAAGCACTTTTCTAATTCTTTATATAGACGATTTGGACTTTCAAATGACATAGATTTCATATCTCTATAGTCTGGGGCACAGGTTCATACAATTTTTGACCATCTCCTTTGGATGTCACGTTTTCACAATATCAACCCAATTGCCATCGCCATCGCCATTAGTTAATCGCCACGGCATCGTATTTCAACTAGCGGAGTCAATATCCTACCTCCTACCTTACCTTGTATAAATATAACGATATTGTTACGAGCTTGGGGTTCGAGACAATTAAAAATTGCCGAGTGTATTACTAAAATTAACTTTTTAATTACAGTATAATAATTACAATTTAAAAACACAATAATAACAAAACACAATTGTACTGCTGATCACTTCAGTTCGCAGTTGCATCCCTTCGAAGTATTCGCTTGTAACGCCAATTCAATACTGACCCGGGTCGCCGTCTATACCGGCCTTATATAGCGCCTCAGATAGTTCCAGAACCTTCTACTGTAAATACATCTAGTATGTTCGAGTATATGCCCGTCCCGACTGACTAGGTTTAGATAGTTCTAGAAAGTTCTTTCATAGAAATTTCTAGAAGGATCTTGACTCTTCTAGTTCTGCTACTCGATACTAGTAGGCGCTAGTGGTACCTAGTGTCGCCATGCATTAATTGCGGTGCGCAACAATTTTTATACCAATATAATATTTTCTAGTGTACGAAGGCTTTTTTTTGCCGTGTAGCGGCGGTTAAGAATATCCACTACCCCATATCTTCCCGTGGGTGTCGTAAAAGGCGACAGAGGCAAACAGGCAGGAGATGGGCGGCAGCATCTTCCTGATAACAGCAACTGTACAATAAAAAAAAACTGCGGTTGCCAATCCGCTCGCCAAGCGTGGCAACTATGGCAATATACCCCCCATGAAGAATGACACAAAAGAAGATACCTGAACATAATCAAAAACCTCTAACCATAGTGTGAGCAAGAGATACAAGGCCGAAAGTTTCTTCATATTTTACATACAAATTGAAGACTTTTTTTTTTCAAAGATTAGGTACATTTAATTATTTATTTATTTATATATTATGATATGTATGTGTCATTTATTCAATAACTTATTGCCAACTTGTAGGTGGTAGCATAATCCCATTGCTGTAGAAATCTTGCGATATTTGATCAAAAACAGCGACAAGTAGTTTTGACAGTCCTCTCTTGATTTTAACCTACAGTCAGGACTACAGGTCAGGACTATATGGAGGATGCATTAACACTTCCCAACCAAGCTCTCTCAACTTTTGCTGTGTGGCCAAATATGTGTGTGGTCTGGCATTATCATGATGAAAGATCACTCCTTTTCTGTTGATCAATTCCGCCCGTTTTTTCTCAATTTATTGCTTGAGTCTCATTAGTTGTTGGCAGTAGAGATTAAAATCGATGGTTTTGTCCGGCGGTAAAAGCTCACACAAAACACACAGTATCACCTTATTACATGTTAATCAGGGTTTCGCTGCAGTCTGTGGAGATGGGCTACCCATTGTCCATGATCTTTTTTGCATGTTTTTGTCGTAGGTGATCCACTTCATTACCAGTGTTCAATCTTTCAAAAATGGTTTGGTTTCAAACTCAAATTAAAACATTTATTGCTAAACCATAATGTACATAAGATTTTATGAACTAATATGAGACCAGTGTTATGGACCCTGTTGGGCACGCAATTTAGAGGATAGGAGAGAAGAAACGTATTTAAATTTAACTAATTATAAGAATGTCATGTGGTTTATTGAAATATAATTCAATTTAAATAAGCAATTATTTTGTATAACCTATATATTTATGTATTATCTAAAAATATTCATTAGTGTTATATTAATATTCATTAGTTAGGTATTCTTTTAATTTTTTTTTGTAAATATGATGTCATTATTTTCGTTTTTTAATATGTCATGTAGTTTGTTATATAATTGTATGGAATAATTAAATGTACTAGAAGTGTTTAGTTTTAATCGGGAAGTTGGCAATACTAATTTATTTTTATGTCGTAGCGTGTATTTGCATAGCAAATCTTCACGTTTTGTATAAAATTGCTTATTTTTTCGAACAAATTTACACATTTCCGATATATATAAGCTGGGTAAGGTTAATATTTTATATTTAAGAAAGAACGGTCTACAGCTATTATTCTGATCTGTATTTTGAATAGAGAGGCTGCATCTGTGCCCCACAGAATGATACCGTACCTCAGCCAAGCGTGCGCATGCGCATAGTTGGTTGTTATTGCCGTTCTTATGTTGGTAGTTTTTTCAATTTCGCATAATGCATATCAGAAACCCGAAAGTTTAGACCTCACTCGATGGACATGCACATTCCAATTCAAGTGAGTGTCTATATATATACCGAGTAATTTAAATTCGTTTACAGATTCTAAAATTGTGCCAATGCAATCGAACTTTAAATTTAATGAAGATTTTTGATGGGGATAAAAAGTTAATATTTTAGTTTTGGAAAATTTTATTTTTAGATTACGATCATTCAACCGGTCTGAAGTTTTGGTAACAAGTGAATAGAGTTTTTCATAGATATCAGTGTCGTTGTAGCATAAAGTTAGTAAGGATATGTCATCGTCAAACAAGACAAACATTTCGTCTAAAGTTTTGGGAAGGTCATTTACGTAAATCAAAAATAAAAGACAACCAACGACACTTCCTTGAGGTATGACGCATTTGTTATCTTGCAATTCGGGCGCACGTATGAAATGTTTTTGGTAGTAGTATCGAAGTGTTCGATCTCAACATATTGCTGCCTATCCTTCAAGTACGAAGCAAACCATTTATGAGCGGGGCCACGAATACCTAATCCGTACAGTTTATTTAATAGTATATTATGTTGCACTCTATCATATGCCTTCGTCATGTCCAACAGGATACCTACACCGTATTGTTTACTATCTAAAATTTTGACAACTTCATTAATATATTTGTATACTGCTAAAACTGTGGAGCGGTTTTTTCGAAATCCGTTCTGACAATCATCAAATATCTTGGTAGTTTTCACAAAATTTAGTAACGCGGTTACAAATGGCGTTTTCAAAAATTTTTGATGCAGTCGGCAAAAAGGCAATTGGGCGATAGTTATTAGGATCACTTTTTTCATCTTTTTTAATGAACAGGTTTTAGGATTGTCTTATTTAGTTGTATTGGAAAACTGCCTTCGTTAAAGGATTGATTTATTAATATTGTCAATGGTAAGGTTAATTAGTCTGCGCATTATTAAACTAATTCTTATTCTGTGAGAGCTTGGTCCATCCCCGGTCGAGCCGGCCCATTCCTGCTACAGCCATAACATAGCTGCGTGGCTCAACTACGTATTAATTTGTTAATCCGTGGTTGAGCCGCAGTTAATTTGAGATGTCATCAGGAAAATCCAGCTGCCCGTCACCTGTTCCAGTTTCCCTTTGTCGCTTCTTACACCACCCACGGGGAGAAATGGATATTCTAACGTTACCATCACACGGTTTAAGATTTTATTAAAATTATTTAAATACGTTTATAAAACAAAAAAACAACTGGATTTTTTAAAGTTGTCGTAAGTTACAGAACCACTACTTTTTTGTAATAATTTAACCTGTTTTCCACTTATATAGAAATGAGGCTTACATTTCTATGGCGGCTTATAAAAATTCCGCACAGTAAAATAACAGCTTACATAAGGCTTTCTCCATAAGCTTCCTCCCATTTTTGAGAGGTTTATGTAAAAGAAGTCTGTCGCACTACATGCTGCGAATTGTCCGACTACTACATGCTCAAAACAAACTTATTTTACAATTTGTCAAATATGTCACGCCTCAGAATGGGACATCATTGAACATATAACAGTAAGGTTGATAATTTCAACATTGCCGGATAGAACTGAACTCGGTAGTGTATTAAATTGAAAGCGAACGCTCAGCCTCCATCACCGCTCTAATGGTCCTCTGTAGCAAAGATTCGACATGATCTGTAGTTGCGCGGCCCGTGCAAGTTACATTGTATAATAAAAAGTACTCCAACAAGGCACCATCAATGCAGTGTGAATATGCGGCAGGCTGGCCGCGGCGCAGTGCGCGCGCAGCCCGACCCGTGTGCCAATACTCCGTCACTAGCCGGCGAGCGCGCGCCTCTCCCTATCGACGCGTCACTAAATTCGCGCACACCCGATTCGACATCGCATAATATTATGACTTAAATAATCCCCATGTGCATATAATCAGTGATTTTATATTAATAAACAAAAGGTACTATTTCCAGTTGCAATTTTCTGTCAAACTTATCCGTGCTGAAGAATGATTTCAAGTAAGTAGTTCTATGTTTACATGTTTTATCTGAATGTGATTCTGTTATAGTGGCATGATTTATTTTTTAATGTATACATCAGTTTTTTACCGTGAAGAAAAGGTTTAAATACATTTAAAATTCTAATTCATCGTAAGAGTTCATGAAAAGTTATATCACCTAAATAAAAGTTACAAGTATAAAAATACGACTATATAATATGTTTTTGGAAAACTCCCTCAGACCAATGTAAACAATGAAATAAGTGTATCTAGTCAATAACTAGCCATCTGAAAAATAATCAGATCTACATAAATGATCTCTTCTACGTAATGATATTCTATCTAAAGTACAAAAATGTCACAGATAATTCTGGTTGCTGGTGATACTTTACTGTTATTCAAAGTTTTTCACTGGTATGGCCTTATCAAATATTATGGAATTTTATTTCCAAATGGTTTGCAGCGTCAAGTTTGCTACTCAACAAAAAAAATTATTACCATTTACATTTCAGAATGCTGCAGCAGAATGCTGTAATTAATTTAGATTTGGAATGAAATTTCTTTAGTCTATTGGGCAGCACATATTGATAACAACTAGCTTCAAATTAATTCTGCAAATTTCGATATAAGAAGGTTTAGAAAGCTGGCTGATGAAATAACTGCTAAATTAGGCCACTTTTATTCTTATGGTGTTTTACTCTGTAGCCTATAGGCTTTGTTGGAAGCAATACCTATTCAAAGGTCAATCTATTACTTAAGACCTTGCGACTCGCTACGTGGTACGTGCTTTACAAGTGAAGGTGTTATTTTGATTTTTGACACTTCCATCATTGTTTATTTTTGAAAACTATGATATTTACTGTTTAACTAAAAAAACGGAGTATCTCCTACAGAACGAATCTAGGTTCTTTTCTAAAACTAGAAAATCTGTTTTGAGAATGAAAATATTGTGTGACAACATTGTGCAACAGTCCGACATAAAATAAATAAAATTTTTAAACGAAAATCCAGCTTACTATAAAGTAAATCAATATATTGATTATTGGTAAGTGCACACTTATGGCCCATAAACATCTAGATCTATCTTCAATTAAGAATAAAAATGCAGATCCGGTAATAAGGGTCTAATTATATTGTTAAAATTAACATTAAAAATTAACATGAGTAAAGAACATTGTCACATGGCAAAAAAAACCCCAGAGTTTCTTCAAATAGTACTATCAATACGCCTGAAAAGATTCTTGACGATTTTTCTCTGAGAAGGTCTTGTTTTCCGAACTGCTTTGCTTCATGAGGGATTTAGCCTAATATTAAAGCAGTCGTGCTCGTCAAAAGCATTCGTGCATTCGTTAATAACAGTACGAAAATTATTTCCAATAAGAAAACAATCAATTATCTGTTTAAAATATCTCTATGAACTTTTGAATTTTAACTTATAAATTTAAATTTGAAGTCTAAGTTAGCTCTTTAGTGTTATTCTTTACTGACACAAATATATCCCTAAATCTAAAAATAGATTGTTCAAATTTAAAAGTTCACTTAAATATTTTAAAAGGTAAACATGACATTTTTCATCTTACTACTTGGGAAAATAATTTTTGTGTTGCTTGTGCTATGATTACTTTGTGCAATAATCATAAACCAAAAACCATAAAATCTATGACTACGTAAAGGAAAAGCCTTACCTGTAATTCTGATATTTTCTGTAAAGAATAAGTCTAGCAGTAGCTCCCTAGAAAGATTATGGTAATCCTTAGTCTCCGTCGTGACCACGCGTGCTATAAAGCACCGGAACGTCAGGAATTAAAAAGTCAAATCAAACGGGATAAAATCTGTAAAATGAGATACATTTAATTTATAGAGATATTTTAAATTGACAATTGTTTGTTTTATTTTGATTGTTCTATAAGTACTTAATAGAAAAGTCTGTAGTACTATTTTTTTTATGCGGTGTGATAAGTCTAGGGAATAGTGGAGGTTAATGAAAGATTACCGTCACTGCCTGTTAAAGTTCACAGCTGGACAAAGGCCTCCTGCACGGATTGCCTTATAGGGTGCCGCACTACATCAAATGGCTCGGTTCACGTTTAACGGATCATGCCGGCAGATCTGCTTATGACTTTGCCTTGGTGTATGGTCTGACGCAACTGGTTACGCGAATTCTTGATGTGGAGGATTATGACCTTCTCTGTTGGGCCTTCTGCTGATCTCTCAACCGGACGGATATCAGGTCTCCGCCGACGCCCGTCTTGGCTTCTCAAACCATTGTCTAGTCCGTGATGTGGTGCCTCACGCTAACGTAAGGTATTTGCCACGCTTGACAAGCGAGTTGGTAACTGCAGTTTTTTTATTTTTATTAAGAAGATTATTTTTATAAGAATTTATATTAAGAAGCTGCTGTCCGTTACCTGATTTGTTTCCCTTGTCGCCTCTTACGAAATCCACGGCATGATATGGGGTAGTAGCTATATGATTATCCAAGGATGCTGAAGCCAAATAAGTGATTTTACAAGTTTTGTTTGTTTATCCGTATATTCATGATTTACGCAAAAAACTACTGGTCGAATTTCTATGAAATTTACTATAATATGCTACCAACTTCTTATCCGACTTAAAAGTGCAAAACTTTATTTTATATAACATTCCTTAGATGTTTACTTTCATAATGAAATAGAATGTTCTTTAACAATCACGAATTTAAGTGACTTTAAAATTTCAAATTGCAATTACCTTAACACTGGTAACCATAAACAGATTTTGTAATACCTAACACCATAGTTTAAAGTCAAACTGTGCTAACACATTTACACCAAATAATGTCTTCCATTAGCCTCGTGTTTACAATTGTCGGACGACACTGACGCCGTGGTCAATGTTTATAATTTTCCAACAAAGCAGTCATCCAACGCTCCGATTCATCGACAGTACAAACAATTGCCGATGATATGAAAATTCCGAAACGCTTTGTGGCCTACATTTTTGCTTATTATTTCGTTTGTCATTGAGTTTTCGTAGTTGATTATAGTGTAACAAAGCAAATAAATTATACCGTATCGTAAAAAAGCGACACTAGCTTAATGGCAGGGCGCGGACCGCGAACTCAAAAGGTCGTGGGTTTGAATCCGCCATTCGACTACTGGCGTGAACCACTCGTAACACAAGCAATTTAAGCTTACTACGAGTGGGTAATGGGAATATTAGTAATGTTTATAGCGTTGCTAATATTCTTTTAAAAAATCTAACAAAATAACAATGTGAAAAGCAAATTACAGATTGGCTGCTTAAGTTGGTAAAGAAAAAACAGAGCAACACACACACACACACACACACACACGCACGCACGCACACACACACACACACACACACACACACACACACACACGCGCGCGCGCGCACGCACGCACACACTCACGTTCACTCACTCGCACATGCATACACACAGTGTGTGTGATCACATGATCATGCTCACGCACCTGCACACGGTCACACACACGCGTACGCTCACGCACCTGCAGACGGTCACACACACGCATACGCTCACGCACCCTTTCGGAAAAGAAAAAGAATTGTTAAGTCACTGCAAATTTTGAAGTAACATTGACACTTAATTATTTTTCTTTACAGCTGATTTATTTAACAGCTGTTCATTCAAGAGGAATGCCCAGAGTTGCACAGCACACGGTATCTTAGTTTAGGCTATTTTAAAAAATATTTGTAACAGATAAATTATGCAAGTTACTATTTGAGGGAAGATTCAATAAAGGACATTTCATTTTATTTCAATTCATTGATCAATACCGCAGACGTTTTAATGTCCTAAAAGGGGGCCTGTGCCCATCTGTGGTCCGTATGTACGCTGTTACTTTACTATTGTTACGAGCTTGAGGTTCGTGACAATAAAAATATCGGCAGTTTTTATTGTTACGAACATCAAGCTCGTAACAATAAAAACTGCCGATTGAATTACCAAAATTAACACTTTTATTACCGAACACAAATTAAACTTAAAACACTAATAATTAATCGCACTGATTCACTTTGTTTCGCTCCGAAGCTTCGTTTGTCTCGCCAAATTCAATACTGCCCCGATCGCGGTTCGCAGCGGCGTTAAATACAGCTTTTACACGACGACGAAACATCCAGAATATTCCAGTAAATAGGGGCGCTGACCGACCAGACGCAGAAAGTTCGAGTGTGCGGCTTCTAGAAAGCTTAATTCTTCTGTTCGTTAGTAGATGGCGCTGATGGTTTAAAGATCAAGATTGACATGTTCTAGGAAGCCCTCCTCGCTCTGGTCCCCGACACTAGACGGCGCTAGTGCCAGGTACTTGACGTCAACTTTGGCGCGCAACAATATGTAAATATTCAGACTATCCAAAAACCACGAGTCTTTCACCCAGATCGCAAAATTTTGATTTATTATATATGTAGCATTTTTTTATTATTTATTTTACATATTATATTACATTTTTTACGTAGCAAAATTTTTATTATTTTCAACGATTGAGCTGATCAGTTGAACTAGTGAGATTGCACGAAAGTAGCACATGAGTAAAGAAACACAGTAGGGTATCAAATTACTCGAGCTGTCACAACAATAAACCTACGCTGGTCTGTCAGTTAGATCTTATGAACAAGGTGAATATCCAACCGTCTATCGCAGACTACTAGGTCTTCCAGACATTTCCCCTGGTCTTAACTTACGCCACCTACAGAATGAAAGTAATGACGGCGGTACACCCGTTGCTATGTTTTAGTTAGAAGACATAACAGTTATTACAAATCTGTACTCGTATTTAGCTTAAGCCTTAAGCCTGCTATGGGACGTAATCTGACTACCTCGTTGGTCTAATGGTGACAAGCGGAACTGATGATCATATGGAGTACCATATGATCATCAGTTCCGCTTGTCACCAGGGCGTGAACCGAGTACGGTTCACGCCCCGGGTCGAGCCAAATATCAGGTCCTGAATTTTTTAGAATTTTAGAGTCAGAAAATTGGCAATGTTTTACCACCGCGCCTTGCAAAGTCTTTGTTTTTGCGTCTGATCTCTCTTCGTCCGTAACTTATTGTCATCAAACTATAGGCATGAGATAATATAAAATGCTCCTCTGTGCTTGCGCACACACTTGTAAACTATAATCCTGTCTTTCGGAAATAGATAGACTACGACGAAAACTGGCCTTTGTCCGAAATTTGTTCTGCAGGACATTATTAGTTGCAAAGGCAGATGACTTTAAGGAATCTTAAATATTTTTTTATTGGCGCTTACCTGAAAAGACAGACTTGGTCGGTCAGATGACGAAGGGCACTGGTTGTATGTCGGTGTCGCATTAGCTACAGAGGTAGGTATCTCTAGTCTCTAGAGACAAACAGCTCAATACCATCCAAAAATAAAATGCTACTGGTGCTTACCAGGAAGAAAAACATTTCTGTAATGATGACGAAGGGCTGCAGGCTGACGGCGTCGCATTAGATAGAGAATTACACAGCTCTAAATAATTTAAAGTAAAATGCTACTACCGCTTACTTGGAAAGAGAACATCTCGGCCATGATAACGAAGGACACTTGCTGCAAGCCGGTGTTGCAGTAGATACAAAGGTATGATAAAGGAATGATAAATAAATTGTTATTACCACTTACCTGGAAACAGAACATCTCGGTCATGATGACGAAGGGCACTGGCTGCAGGCCGGCGGCGTCGCAGTAGATGCAGAGGCAGAGCGCGGCAACGGGGACTAGCGGCAGAGCCGCGCCGGCGCCACGCAACCAGAACCACGCGCTCAGAGCGCCCAGCGACACGCCCGACACCAGGCACGTCGCGCCCAACAGCGGCTGCGAGGTTATATTTTTATTATTCAGAAGACCAACAGATTTAACAAAATAAATTTACATCAAATCGGATTATCTTAACCTTATTAATTAGCCTTATTATGGTATTTGTATCTTACAGTGGCGGTTTTTAACCATTTTTTTATTAACCCGCTTTCGTATACGTACCTGTTCGGGTCTTTATGTCCTATGGCCTTGACCTTTTGGACTCTAACGCCTCCGCCCATCTATGAATCAGGTAAACTAGAGGATCACCAGCTGACCCTGACGGAAACCGTTATGACCGTCACTAATCTCTAAAGCTGGCGGTACCTTATAACGTACCTTATGAGCTGGCACTTTATAACGGTTTCCATTATATTGGAGAACAAAGAGATAGGCCTTTGGTTCAACCAAAGGTTGAACCAAAGGCCTATCGCCGGTCTGAGCGGTAGCCACTTTTGAGATCGGATGCACGAAAGCTGTCTTCCATGACTTCCGGACTCCGGACTATATAACTCTGGAGCACACGACTTCAGCGCAATAGGAGGAACTCCATTTGGCCCACTTGAAGTCTGGGGAGAGAGTGCTTTGCGCACTGAGCGCTGTGTGAACCGCACATACGGCATGGAGCGCTCACACTGCTGAATGGTCGGTGGTGTGTTCCCCCCGTCATCATGAATTGAGTTAGACGCAAGAAGAGAGCATAATAGATTGGCTTTCTCCTTTGCGGCATGGGCCAGTGAGTCTTCCTCCCTGTGTGTGTAGATGGAATGGCGATGGCTATTAGAAGTTCCCTTGGATAGCCTTGGCAAAAGAGTAGGATGAAGAGAAACTAGTTTGCCCTCCGAAGGAAGATAAAACTAGTTTCTCGTAAATTCTGCCGATGTGCTGCGACTTGGAAGAACTTTTTGAAGGACCTGGTGGCAAAATAATACTTCTTTTTAAGAGCGTTGGTGTTCGTATCCCTGAATGTCGATGCCTCAGCTCAGGCCCGGTGGTACCTGCTTACAGTGTGATGCAATTTTACAAGAGAGAACAAAACCTAGAATCTGCCTTCGGTGACGCGCTACAAATGATAGAATAAAAGGAAACCTTTCCATCCCCGAAGTATCACATCAGTGACAGAATCAACGTTGGTATCATCCGGCGGGAAGCGAATCCACCCCCAAGGGTAGGATGCAAAAAAACGAGCGCAATTTGCCCCAATCGGCCGACATATAGTGCCATACGCGCCCACAGCGTTGCAGTACGCTACTGCGATGGGAGTGGTATCATACTCCGGATCAGACAATAATCCGAAGAACCATAATAGGTGTCGACGGAGACCTGATATCCGTCCAGATTAGAGGTCAGCAGAAGATCCAACAGGAAAGGTCCATGACCCTTCACATCTGGAATCCGTGTAGGCGAAGTAAGCAGTTGTGTCAGACCATTTGCAAAATCATCAACAGATCTTTCCGCATGATAGGTTAATCGTGAACTAAGCCATTCATCGTTGTGGGCGTTAATATTGCCAAGGATCACGATCTCTGCGGATAGAATTTTTGAAGCACAGAGTCTTCAGGTCGATTTGAATGAGCATTACCGCTCTGGGACCTATAGAGGCACCTGTAGACGCGGGGATGGTCGTCATTGTCTACGCGCAACCAAAGGATAGACGGGTCCGTGCCTGCAAAACTGTCGAGGCGTCGAGAACAGATGTCCTTTCGGACGCACGGCGAATCGCAGAAGTTGAAACACTTCACGTTGGTATTATATACACTATGAGGTCGTGGTACTTCCCCTGATCGAGCCGACCCATTCGTGTGACAACGAAAGCTGCCACATGGCTCTACCACTGTTAAAATATTTATTTTCTATCGAGTAATTCTAATGGGGAAGCACAAATTACTCTTGCGACATGAACAATAAAAAGAATATTAAAGAATACTAGACGATGATGAGACCTGAGAGTAGCAGACTTGAGTATATTTCCGATGGCGTGCGACAACCTAGGGGAGAACAGGGTAATGGGAGCCTACTAAGGGAAACTTTCGATTAAAACCACATTTATTAAGAATCTTATAATT
>DWHP01004139.1:0-12816 GCA_018247895.1 Parnassius honrathi
CCCTTTCCCACCCTTCTTTTTATGAACTACCCCCCCCCCCCTCCCCACTAGACCATCGGCTGGCGACAACCACGTACATACCTAAAGCAAACAAAAAAATGCTTTAGTTATTTTTGCACCGTATTTACTTGACGAAAATGATCATTAAATTCAACTTAGTACTGGAATTTTAAGCCACAAAATATAATTATCTTCCTCTTTGTAACATCTAGTAACTCCATGATTGCTTTATTGTTTCTATAGGTACCTAATTAAATCAAGGTAGGAAAACTTTTTTTATTGGGTAAAGCTGACAAACGAGCACACAGTTGACCTGATGTTAAGTGGTTGCTGTGACCCATAGACATCTACCCTAGATTACAATTCAAAATGCAGATGCGTTGTCACCCGTGAGGACTAAGATAGAATGCCCCGTTACCGGTAAAAATGGTCTCCTGTTCTCTATACTCACCGTACGAAACACAGCAATCTGCTAAATTTTACGCTGGTATTCTGTGAGAGCGTAGTCCTTCCCCTTTGCGTATTAAACCAATTCCCCGATCGAGCCGACCCATTCGTGCTATAACTATACCAGTAATATATCTGCATCATGGCTTTACCACGTAAAACTAAACTAAAATGCTTATGCTAAATGCTAAATACAGTGGGTGCGTAAGTGAATTTATATCTCCTTTTAGGTTTTCGGATATGTTAAATGTAGTTGTTATTATCTATATATAAATAAACAAAATTAAAACACCTAAGATCTGGTCTGACACACCAGGCTTAAAACATTCTAAAACCTTAACTCGGGCTTGTGATTGTAAATTCGCTTTAGAAGCCCTAGGATTAAGTAAAAATAAATTGCGCATTCTGGCAAGAACCCTGATTGAACACTATTGTCCTAAAATCACATGTCTATTTTGGGACTAAGCAACTCAAGGATGTGCCTGTTCTGTCCCTTAACGAAAGAAAAGCAAATGCAACACTCGTCTGGGAAACTATGTAAACAACAAAAAACGTTGAAACTTCTTGGCGGAACCAGAAGAAAAGAAATTGTTCACAGCTAAGCAGCTCCTTCTATTCATTGAAGACTTAACAGTGAACTATAGACGTAGCAACGATCACAACAGATCTTTTAGGTCGCAGTTATACTGGTCTCTCTCTCTAGACGTAAATGGCTGCTCGCACATAAAAACAAGCCATCGCTTATAATTGCATTTTATTGATGTTGGTGTGGATCGAACCGAAACCGGGTTCTTGTTCACGCACTGTCAAATTTACGGTAAATTGAATTAAACTATTCTTATTGCATTAAACTAAAAATATTTTTATTTCTCACCTCTTAGCCACCGTAAAAGATAATGATCATTATGCTCGGGTTTCAAAACGTCTCGAACACTTCGACGAAACTGAAACAAGAAAACGTTATATTAAATTTAAAAAAAAAACTATGTGAATATTGTAATATCTCTAATAAAGTATTCATTGTAATTTCTATAACCTACCACATTTTTATTAAAAAATTGGTAAATATGTACACAGGTATAAAACGTAAGGCATAGAAAAGGCATAGAGTATATGTATAACCACCACGTATTTTACCACATAACTAACATAGTAATCAACCAAAAATTCTTCATTCGGTTAACACTCATAACTTTAAATAAAGCCGGATAACAAAATCCTCAGAGCAATAACTAAAGCATAGTTATTTTTTTTAAAGGATAGGGTGACAAACGAGCTCACAGTACACCTAATGGTAAGTGGTTGCTGTGACCCATAGACATCTACATCTATCCTCAATCAAAATGCAGATGCGGTGAGGACTAAGATGCAATGCCTCTTTACCAATTAAAAGGGTTTCCGGTTCTCTACACATACGAAACACAGCAGTATTAAGCTGCTATTTTACGCTGATATTCCGTGAGAGCGTGGTCCTTCCCCGATCGGACCGCCCCATTCGTGCTACAACTATACTACTAATATAGCTGCAGCATGTCTCTACCACGCATAATATTTCCACGTATATTGTGACGACTGACGGGCACAAATTAAAGTGTTTGTATCTTGGTTAAAGTATCATACTTTTGTTGCGTCTTGTTCGCCAGACCTACTTGTACGTTGCTAGGAAACGTCATTGACATAATAGTTTTTCGAATGTCACTCAAGAACTTAAGACAAATCGGTGCTATTATAAATACAACTCATAATAATACATACCTAATATATTATTTTTAAATATATATAGAGAGCTGGTAAGTAGATCATGGCGGAAGGCGATAATGTATCAGCATACAGTATAGAGGGAGGCCAAGACACGGTCGGTTTGCCGCGAATTGTAATGGTTACCGAAGGTTCAGATACATCAGCTTCATCACCATCTTCAACAACATCTTCTGAAGACAACTGGGCGGATTTGATCAAGTCCTCGGAAATACCACCAGAATACTGGCACATACAAAAAGTAGTGAAATATATGAAGGCTGGAAATCAAACAGCTACGACGGTTGCTCTCTCTTGCTTAAAAGATCATGATTTAACAGTAGAAGTTAACCAAAGAGCGATTCAGGAAATCGGAGGACTTGAACTTTTAGTTAATTTACTGGAAACAAGAGATCTTTGTTGTATTCTGGGCAGCTTGGCGGTTCTCAAAGATATAACGCCAAACGTTGAAATAAGAAAAAAGGTAACTGATTTAGGTGCGATCCCCCTGCTTGTCGGCTTACTGTCAGATCCCGCTAAAGATGTGCAAATATTAGCAGCTGAAACTATAGCAAATTTAGGCAGAATTCGCAAAAGTAGGAAATTCTGCAGAAAGTTTAGTGGAATACCGAAATTAATTGATTTGTTGGATGTCAAAGAGAGGTAATTTCGTATTTTAATTTATAAAATGGAAAAGATTTACATTTACGTTTTGTTACAGTATTAACTTATTTTGTTTATTTAATGTTATATATTAAATAATTAGATATCTACTAACGCCTCGAAAAGAACTAAACAAAGATGAGACGCAATTCCTTGACATTGCACGTGCTGGTGCCAAGGCTTTGTGGTCAATGTCTTCATCGCAAAGAAACCGCGAGGCTATGAGGAAATTTGGTATGATACCTTTGATGGCTCGTTTGCTTAAGACGGTGCATCTTGATGTTGCTGTGCCGGCAGTCGGTTTACTGCAGATGTGCGCCAATGAAACGTCTTTTCAATTGGCCATACAGACCGAAAAGATGGTCGATGATTTAATCAAGCATTTGGCAAACGAGGATAAAGATTTAAAGGTATAATTTAATGTAAAAGAAAACAATTTATTTAAGTCAGAAATGATCATAGTTCTTGGTCTTTGTTTTAGACTTATTGTAGTTTAGCGATATACAAATGTGCTAGCGATGCTATTACAAGGGATATGATACGAGAAGCCGGAGGTTTAGAACTCTTGATAGAGGCGGCACAAGATAGCAGTAATAGAACGAATAAACCTTTAATGGCCGCCGTGACGGGAGCTCTTTGGAAATGTGCCAACAGCGACGCCAGCGTAAAGAAGTTGGATAGTCTTGGAGCAGTTCCGATATTGGTTCGGTTGCTTGATGATGAAAATGATGGGGTACTGACTAACGTTGCTGGTGCATTAGCGGAATGTGCTAAATTTCCACCTAATAGAGAAAAAATACGCACCGCAGGCGGCATACCATTACTAAGTAAGTATGACAGGAATAAAATAGAAAGAGATTTTGAAAGTTATAGAAAGAGTAGTAATTGTAGACCTGTCAGTATATAAAAGTTATGATATTAATCCACCACTAAGTGGTCTCTCGACTACTCTAGTACTCCTAACTCGTACTCGTAATGCTTTTTAGCTGTACCTGGCTAAAGTTAGTAAGTTAGATAATTATAGTAGTTTATATAACTATGAAATATATGTCTATTGCGATTTATTTAGAATCTTGTTGTAAGTTATAAGTTTAAGTAAACATCTTCGCCGTTATCATCAGCCCCTAATAGTCCACTGTTGGGCTCATATCCACTCTCTCTCTCTCTCTTGTTACAGGGAGATTTGTCTTAATAAGCACGGTTTGTAGGCGAAGTGATGTAAGTCCGACGGAAACGAGATACAATCGAAACAGTATAAGATTTTCTTGATATTGCCCATAGTGCCCTCTTTCGACATCCGTGCTATTAAATGGGTGATGGGTTCTCTTATGCAGCAACCACATCGCAAGTGCGCCCTTCAAATCATCACAAATAAATTAAATAAACGAGCATACATAACGATCTTTAACTACTTTGCTTGATAATGGCACGTTGCATGTTGTATTATGGCTGCAGCATGACTGGTTTGGCTTGATCGGAGAAGGGTCTCGCTCGTACAGAATATCAGCGTTAAGTAGGTAACATAATTCTCCAATGTTGCGTACTTTACTGGTATAGGCATATCATCTTTGACGTCAAAGGTGACAACGCATTAGATTTACATTCTTAAATGTAAGATATATATAGAGATATCTATGTACCATAGCATCCGTTTACTATTTGCCAGCATTTGGCTTTCCGTCTGTTTCCGTGATTATAATGTGTGTAATGTCTTCAAAGCAAAAGTGAAAACACTGATCCCACATTGGGATGGTAGTCAAGCACCTATAAAAGTTAAAAAAAACGGTGATCTATATGCTAGTTCATTGTCCTTTCTTCAATTTAAAAAGAAACTTATCGAAACTGCACTTTTTATTTCCAATATTTCACCTGTTTTAGACTAATACATTTATCTTTGAAGAAATGTTAGGAATATCTGGATCATGGAGACGTTTCACGTATATGAATGGAACATAAACAAACATTCAGGGCCAAAACAATTATTTTATAGCACCAGTTTCATGCGGGATTTGAACTCGCTGCCAGCTTCACTCAGCCACAGCTCTATTACTCTGTAATATTAGTACTGTAAGCCTTTTGGCTTTTAAAGCTTGCACACTTCAAATGGCCGTTCTGAATCAGACTGTTTTTCAGCTATATGCCTTGGCTGCAATGCCGCAGCAAATTAAAGCGATTTGTTTTAGCTATTACAATTTACATATACATAAACACTCACTCATGTCACCCATAGGGGTAGGCAGAGACTACAGACTTCCATTTAGCACGATCCTGACATACCTCTCTCGCCTCCTTCACATCCATATACCTACGCATACATGCTCGTCGGTTAAGTTTCCGTAGGCGTAAGTATAATTCGGTTTAATACTACCAAGTTACACTTACCGTAAACCTAACAGCTATGGTGGTCTTTATTTTCTCAGTTAACTAAAGCACATTGTAAATGCACGGAAATAAGTTTCAAATGCCATCGCAAGGTGTCAAGAGGTCAAATCAGGCGGTTCAGTGCTCTCGAGCTAAAAGAATTTGAAAGCAAACAGAGTGTGTAGAGGGCAAACAAACACATAATCAGACAAACAAGGACCGAGAGCAACTATGGCTTTGAATCAGAATGAACCTTGCACTTGACTTATTGGTAATGTGGTGGTCATAAGTTATGGCATAACTAAGACAAATAGTGACAGATAGATCATAATTGTTAACTGTCAAAGAGTGATTGCTATTCCTTCCATAAAATATGTACGTTTTATTGATTTTAAACCATGGAATACACAGTTCAAGACCCACGCCATTAAGCGACCTACTCGAGTTTCATTCTCAGTGTCAGTATCAATGAACATTCTCTAGAGCAATTTCAAAAGTAATTTGTTAATAGAGGAATACGTTGCATTCAAAAAACATTTCGAAAATCTGTGAAATCCTGCGATAGGGCAATATGACTTTTTTGGGCTTTATAATCCTACACTCTCACATAATATCAGCGTAATATAGCAACTTAATGCTGCTGTGTTTGGCGTTTGGTGAGCATAGAGATCCAGATACACATTTTAATGGAAACGAAGCAATCCATCTTGGTACTGAGGGGTAAAAACGCATTTGCATATTGATACTTAACCGAGAATACTTTTAAATGTCTATTGGTCACAGAATCCATTTACCATCAGATGGACTGTGGGCTCGTTTGTCAATCTTATTCAATAGAAAAATACTTTTTTGAATATAAAATATTACTCTTTATCTTCTAGGCGAGACGTCTTTGCTGTTTTTTTTGTTTGGCTCGAAGTCTAGAGATGTACACATAAAAATAAAATACAGATAAGACATAGAGCATAGACTAATCCAAAATTTTAAAAATTTATAGAAGCTAAAAGTGAAAAAGGTGGTTCAAACGTGTTTCTTTTACTTGTTGAGATAAATACTAATATTTTGTTTTGACTTGTTGCGTCTAATGTCAAACTTGATTAATTGATAGTCTCGGATTTTAAAATTTGGGTTAAAAATTGTCTTTCCGACTAAAAAAGTACCCTTATCCGTGGCCCTACAGTCGTGGCTATAGTCTTTGCGACCGGATGACATGTTTTGTCGAATTCGTATATTTTATAATATTTTCAAATTCTATTTTTCTATTCCGTTTTATTTGTACTTTTTATGTTAAAGATCAAGACCGTGGGTAAGGAAAAAATAAAATAAGTTTAAATGAATCGTGATGGATTACGTAAAAAAGTTGTGTTTTAGTTAATCTTTTGCTTTTTAGTGTTTTAAAAGGTCTCGAAAAACGTGTTTATTATCTTGGTATACCTACCGATTCTACGGTCAAGTGTTTTAAGTACGTTCGAGTTTGACGTACACTGATATAGTCAACGAGTAACAGAATTATTTACACCTTGTGCAAACTGAATATTTATTATATAATAGTAATTTTATTAAGTGTTATTACATCCTTAAATATGATCTAGATAGGGCAGATTTTCTAAAAAATAAAAGATTAAAAATTAGGTTTAATTTTGAAATGTAAGTACATTTAAGGTTCATAAACATTTTATAACTTTTACTTCCAAACATCGAATCTCTACAAGATTAGACACGTGAAAGCATTAGATCGATCTATGTGCAGTCCAAACAACATTTTTTTACTTTACAAAGTAAATTGAAGCTGTGATAAGGCTTATAAATAGTTCAACTTGACCGTGGATGGACAACGCTCTCAGATTACCAATGTATGCCAGCAACTTAATGTTACCGAGTTTCATATGGTGAACTTTAAGAACCAGAGATGGGCAGATCACCACTGTAGCGTAATTATCAAAAATATTAATAGTCAGGGTTGTTCCCTTGTACGAGTAAACATATAATATAACGAATTTTCTCAGAAATTAGATTTTTATCATTACATTGTAAATTAAATCGAAATTGTCAAAGCCGTTTTCGAAAACACGCTTACAAACAAATATATAATTATTCTTCGTATCCCATACTATTAGTATAGGATAATGAAATTAATTATGAATTAATGGTTCTGCATCGCTTCTAACGTATTTTCATTACAAGTAAGAAAATAATACAAAGTAATAGCTTATAAAAGTCCTACTACAAGGCATATGTCATTTTTGAAACGATAATAATCGAACGGTGGTGAGGATTCATTGCTTCAGTGTAGGTTGACGCTCTTCATACATTATAAAAAATCACAGACTCTGAGCGCTGATCGTACTGGTAGCAGTGATGGGGCGGAGAGAGGCGGGCTAGGGTAGTCATGGCCTCGGTGTTGTAATACTTGCTGCCCCATACCATCCTGTAGATGCTGTGAGCGGCGACAAGGGGAAACTGGACCAGGAGACGGGTAGCAGCATTTTCCTGAAAACAGCTGAATAAAAAAGGTGCTATTGTCAACTCGCTTGACAAGCGTGCCAACTGTTGCGAATACCATCCCTATGAAGTAATCTACGGAGAAAGCTCTATGTGAATCGTAATGGCTAGCTCTGGCTTGGATTCAAACCCAAAACGTGCGGTCCAATGGTCAAATATTCTGACCATTAGACATGAGATCACAATCGAAACAAAAAGGATAGGCTATCATAAGTTATTGCTTGGGTGTTTGCGTTGAATAAGAGTCGTAACCTGAGACAGCTCCTGGCTTGTTGTCATTGCTCTTCTATACTTTCCGAGAAGGAACTACTTGCTATCGAGTGAGCGGACAATTAGAAATAAATTGGTGTTATATAATACACATGTATTTTTCTTATTTATTAGTAACACAGTCGCTTTTTAAAATTAGGATTTTCACATCGTCATTAATTCATTAATTACTTCATATTATAATTTTTCTTTTTGGCTTATTTAATAGCGTTCAAAAAAGCGTTCTGTACGCCAATTACTGATACGAACTCGCAACTCGAGAACCTTTCGCGAGTTTTCGACAGTCGTGAGATTAATCAAATAAACCAAATTAATGTTTAGATCGAATGGCATTGGCAACACAGCGGCGCGAGTACCATTTTCCGCAGTCGAAAAGTACATTTGCGGTTTAATTGCTCTTAACTGAACAACAAATTACTTTTACCTATATAATCGGATTAATTTTTGCTTCCCTGACTCTGTTTTTGACGTAAAAATTTGCCTTCCTTTGAGTTGTCGAATAATTCAATAAATTAGATCAACGATTGATGAGATAAAACAATATATCACCTGAATTTGAAACATTAAACACACAGATAGGCCATTGGGAGACACTATTGAGGTCAATGAGCATAGTGCTTAGGTCTTCCAGCGATTCTGCTATAAGGACTATTCCGTCGGCAAATCGAAGGTGAGTGAAGTATTCGCCATTGACGTTAATACCGTATCCTTTCCAGTTCAGTAGCTTGAAAACGTCTTCGAATGCACGATAAAGTTTCGGGGATATTACGTCACTCTGTCTTACATCTCTCTGCAGTTAGATGCCGTTTTTAAGGTGCTGGAGAGCCATTCTAATCTCGTTCAGACTGACGTCCGGGGTATCATCGAGATAGTGTTGGATAAGACTTTCTCTTGGAGCGTTACTCATGGTGCGTGTGGCTCCAACGGTGACGTGTACAGCTGCCCATAAAACCTCTCAAAATCTCAGGTGTCCCGGAAACGATGCTGCCACATTCGGTCTTCAGCTTTGATAGTTGGCTCTTTCCGGCAGACAGATCTCTGGCAAAGACTTTGGTGCCCTGGTTGCGGTAGATCGCTTCTTCAATACGAGCTGTATTGAAGTTGCGTAAGTCCGGCTGCATGTATTTGGAGATCTGTCTGTTCAGTTGCCTGTATGCTGTCAAATTTGCTGAAGACTGCAGCTTTATTTCTCGTCTAACAGCTCTGAAGTTAAGAGTGTGATTGGAGAGTTTTTGTGTTCGTCTGACACGGGTCGTACAGAACTTAGCTTCGGTCCTATGGACAATTTTCAAAAGCTTGTCATTCATATCGTTCACTTCATTGCGTTTTCTAGACACTGAAAACTATTTTGTAACTCGAGCTGAAAGTTTTCGGGATTTTGGATTAGAAGACGAGGAGGACGGAGACGTGATCACCCCAACTTAATTTTTAGATTCAGATTAAAACTGTTTTCACCCTTGCGATCACTGAGACGTCACTGGACAGTTGTCAGCTGGTCATAATAATAAAATCAAACACATTTTATGTCGAGCCCTGACGCTCGACAAGGTCCACTTTCGGTGGAGCCACTTTTGGAAAAAAACTTTATCATAAAGAGTCCCTCTTGTTCCGTAAAGTCAGCCAGCTGCTGACCTTCGTTGGTTTCGTTGCCCTATTCCGAATTTACCTACTTTCAGCTCACTGTTTGGTGATTCTGAGTATGAGGTACGCAACCCTCGTCGACACACTCTCAATCTTTACAACGTTGTCAACGAGAGACTTGTGGACGATAGATTCGACACGTCCTTGGGATAGAGGTCGCCCCCTTGGTGATGGAACAAGTTGCCGGATTCGAGGATTACCATGTCCTCCCCCTCTCTTCGGACCTCAGATAATCCTATAATATCTCAGCGCAAATTCTCTGTCTCTTCTTTCAGCTCCAGGATCTTCTCGTCAGTCCTCAGAATGCGTGCGTTCTATGTTGCCAGGTCGAGCTGTTTTAGATGGCAGCCGAACCTCCACCGGAGACTCTTAGCACCCCCTACCCCACTGTTACCCCGGTCACCACCGTAGCCAGGAATAGCGAGTCCGGGGAATGGTGGCCGTTTATTTGTGTCGTTACACATGGGGTATTGCCATAGTTGCAACACTTGTCGAGGGGGTTGGCAACCACAGTTCTTTATTGCTTTTTACTGTTATCAGAAAGATCCTGCTGTCCATCTTCTGCTTCAATTTCCCTCTGTCGCATTTTACGACATCTAAGGGAAGATATGGAGTAGTGGGTATTCTTTCCTACCACTACACGGGGAAGAAATATTTAGTGTTTGCCAATTCCTTTCGTTCTCAATCCCGAATATACCTAGATAGAATCCGGAGAGGAAGGAAGTAGTAGCAATAATTTTGACGCGTCGTCCAGTTTCGATTCAGAGGAAGAATGTATTAAACAGGCTGTTAGAACTGAAGAGTCTGACTCTCGCAACGAGTAGACAAACGAATAAAACTAAATAAAACGTAAATAAATCATTTACCATTGTTCTATTGCGATGAAAAACCAATTTTTTGTGTCGAAAACTTTTTCAAAGCTTACCACGCTTAAATTAATTTTCATCTGCTTACTTTAAAAAAATATTACACTGCGGATAGAGCTACTTCTAAAGAAATTCACCCTCATTTGATTGTCAACGTTTTAAACTTATTATGAAATTTCACTCGAATTTCTACGCCAATATCCCTACTTCAATGTATGGTAGTGAATGTTGGGTGTGGCAGAAGAAGCACGAAACTTGAATAAATGCTGGTCTTTAAGAAGTATGCTAGGGTTGAATTCCGGACCGATACTACTTAGCGACCTTCAAGATAAGAGCCTACTGCTTTTTGAAAGGCCGACAACGCATCTGCAATTCCCCTGGTGTTGCAGTTGTTCATGGACGGCAGTAATCCCTTACCATCAGGTGAGCCGTTTGCCGTTCGTACCTAGCATTGAACGCGGCACTGGCTTCTACGAATATACTCGTAGTTGGCAGGCAACGTGTTAAATAATGTTCACCCAGACCAAATTCCACATGCTTGTTTACTCCATATTATTTATGAAAATATTTATAATAATATTAATACTTAATAATGTCCTCCAGACCGAATTTCGATCACTTCGGTCAGTCTGAACGGAGACTAACCATCTGCTCGGTATAATATTATATTGCACAAGGTTGTGCGCCAGCACAAATGCACTTTATATTTATTCTCTCTCATCGTTAGATGGCACGACAATCGGACACTCCTGTATCGAGATCAGGCGCAGGGTCAACACTTTTACGTGCTTTTCGGGGCATGAGGGGAAATACCGCCAACTTTGTGACTCTGGAGTACTACGAAACATTTCTTGACAGAAAAAACTCAATAACTGATTTCTGACCCGACCCGGGATTCGGGTCCGGGACCACGTGATCATCAGGCGTGTTCACGACTACTAGACTAATGAGACATTCAAAATTGATGAAACAATAACTTATAGCGCTCTAAATCCATCACTCCACTTCGTTTTTATATAAGAGAGGGGGCCATACGGCTCAATGCGCATACGGCTCACCTGATGAAAAGTGACTATACGGGAAATGGAAAAAAATCGTATCGATTCCGATCGATGGTGGTACACCATTTAGTTTTCGCCGAGCGTAAAATATTCAGATCTGTGATAGAAAACAGCGTCCAAGGTGAGAACTGTCTGGGACTGCAGTCATTAATCCTCCGGACAAGCGTATTGATTAAGGTAAATCCGTCCTACAACAGACGAGGCACGTGTCCAGCTTCTACGGACTGATGATGATGATGACAAAAATGGCACTGTAATATATCTCTAAAATCAAACATGGAAAAAAGGCCATTATTCGTATTTTCATACGTCCAAAAAGCTCCTGTGTGAACATATCAACACCGGCCACTAAATTTGTTTGGACGAGTCGTTTCACTGCGTATTTATTTACACATGTTGGCCGATGTGTTTCTAATGAGCTCCTCTGTTTTGTCCACTATAAATAAATGCACTGTTATATCAACCACCAGTCTTTGTGCGCTGTGAGCACATCTCAGTAATACCGATTGTGCCGGAATGTTTAAATATTTGGTCAAAACTTTCGTCCATTAATGAGCTACCGATACTGTCCACTGAGTTTTTTGAACTTTGTTTACGTAATATTCTTGAGGGGAACGTGTCTATAAAAATAATTGAGAAAAAACCACGGTAAATGTTTGGCATACTTTGTTTGTTGTGACAAGCCATTTGAGGATCGATTTACCTGAATTTTTATGAGAATTTGCCTACAATAATATTGCTGGGAAAGCAAACTTTCAAACGAAATGCAAAGCTGCCATGATGTACGCGTAACTCAATCGAATAGAAGAGTAAATATGTATGTAAATGATACGAGTATATTGATTTGTTATTATAAACTGCAGCAGGAGTGACCTTAATGAGCGAGTGCATTGGGTTTCTATTTAAATATTACAAAATCATATTCAGAATTACGTATTAACCCTTCAAGTGCCATAAAAATCCCATGCAGTCGCATGCGCCCGGCAAATCCCGAGCGGTCGCAAGCGACCGCACCCACCCACAGCACTTAAAGAAAGAGAGAGATAGAGAGAGAGAAAGAGAGGAAGTTTAGCATTGTAAAATCTATACAAATTCTCTATCTTGTGGTCTAAACTATATTCAGGTTTTACTGCATTACAAAAATATTTTATCGTATTTTGATAACAAAAAAACATACCAAGCGAATGTGGCCAGCGTGAAAATCACAATTATTTCAATATATATTACTCGAAATTATTTACGTAAAAAGATAAATTATATTCACACAA
>DWHP01004140.1:0-12814 GCA_018247895.1 Parnassius honrathi
TTCTGTACAATCTGCCGCAGGGTATGTATGTGGTCTATGGTACTGAAGCCTTTTCGGAAACCGGCTTGTTCGGGAGGAACTTAAATTAAATATAAATATAAAATTAATTTTAATTTATAACTCCAAGTCTGACCATGGGTTTTACAGTTCAAATATATGTTCAATAAAACGGCAATTTCAGAGATGAAAACGCAATAATTAAACTACTCAAGATGATTAAAGCAATGTGCTTATACTGACGTAATTTTTTTTATTATTCTCATATCATCTTGTGAAATTTGGGCTGGCAATTTTCCGGCCATATAGCTCGATGAACCGACAACAGATAGGGAAAAAAGGTTCTCGAGAGGCATCCTCGTACCGGTGGAGTAGTGTAGGGCGGCCTCACTAGATGGAGTGATGACCTGGTAAGACATGCAGGAAGTCAATGGAAGCAGGTGGCTCTGGACCGTGCTTTGTGGCATTCCTTGGGGGAGGCCTATGTTCAGTAGTGGACTTGTAAAGGGTTGTGATGATGATGATGATCATGATGATTGTATAATTTTAAGTGTAGCACTGGGTTCAGTCCACTTCGAGAATGTTCTAGCCAATATTAGATAGGTGCCACTCACCACGCTGGGTGAGCTACTCAATCAATACACAGTCGATACTCTCGTATTGCTAAAATTGATGTCCGTCTTGTTTTTATCAATTACCCGCATCGTCCTCCACGACAATTGTAATAAAATACCATATTTCCTCTTAGCTAAATACTATTAAATAATACAATATTGAACATAACTAAAGCGTGCGACTTTTGTAATTACATTAAACGGCCTAATGCACACGAAACGCTACAATATGGCCGCGGTAGTCATGCGCGAAGATTGTAGTCCGGCTAAGTGGATTACATGCCATGTGGTGACAGATTTTGTTCTCTCAGTAGTGTTGGCGCCTATTGTGCGTTATTGGTGCACTGAAGCACGTCGCCACCGCATTTCCTGACCCACGAGTGCACTTAAATTTGGGCCGCTTTTTTTTTTTTGCAATCCAAGTCTTATTGAATTGGAGATGTTTGTGATGAAATGAACTTTTTAAAGAATTATATATATTTGTTATATTTATACGAATATTACAAATTCAATAAAACTAATTTTACGAGCTTTAATTTAAATAATTTTTAATTCCCGACGTTTCGAGTGCTTTATAGCAAAATCCACGAAATTAGTTTTATTTAATTTTAACATGGATTGTATAAAAGTTAAAACCTACATAGTACACATTATATATTATGTCCTACTAAAGGGCCAGGACGGGTTCTCTCATTTCTAACCGGGTTATGGAGCAAATAGTCCGTCACTCTGCTCCAGTGCGTGTTGTCGCACTTCACATGTTTATGAACGATAACGAAAATAGTACTGAAAATGCAATTAACAATTTCATTGATACTGGCGGGGATCGAACTCAGGTCTTTCGTAATGCAGTGAACTTACCAGTGAATGCTTAGCCCCTGACGCGACTTTAATGTTATACCAATAAATACGAAATACCCAAATTTTCCCCACAAGGAGTTCTTATAGACATTGAGGGACTAATGAAGAAAAATAATAAGAAGAATACGTTAAAGATATAATAAAAAAATAAAAAAAAGTAAAAATATTCAAAGATCGAAAAAGTAGTTCGTAGACTCGAGTTTGACCTCGAGTTTACGTCAGTCGACGATGTTTTTGGTCTGAGGGACCAGCAAAGACTTACTTAAAACATATAGAAAATATAGCTATTGCTGATATTTATTGTTGATAAACCACCCGCTAAGCATGGCACCAATGGCAGCTATTCCCCAATGAAGCTTAAGTTCAGCAGCGGGCTTTTGGTGGGCTGTGATGATGATGATGATGAATTTAACAGTATGTATCGTGCCCTAATTGTTTGTTATTTAAGTAAGTACTTATACTTTGTATTAAAAATTATTGTATCTAAAATAACATTCGAGTTATGAACGCAAAAGGATCCTAAATTATAACAATGACACGGTTTAATTCAATAACGGTGTGCAGTTTACTAAATAGCTCAACTGTTTAATAAAATGTTCTCTAAGCGCACGTCGTAAATGCTAAACTTGAATAAATCAAAATGTTACTAACGACCTTTTTTTTCTTCCTTGAATCGCGGAAACAGTCGAGTGGTCATTAAATTGTTCACAAGTGAGATTTAACATCGCGTACAGTCGAACAATAGACAAACCCTATTGTCAACCATTTTGTTTTGTCAATACATAAATAGTTCATAAATATTTAAACAGCTTACCGTTCAACCCTTGGGAACGTATTGTGCGAAAGTTTCTGCACAAAAACAGCAACAGAAATTCTATAACGTTAACATCAACTTGAACGAATGTCCTAATAATTAAGACGCTTGTATCCGATATAGGATTGTTTGCGGGCTTAGAATATATTTTAAATATTTTTTGCACCTACACATTCACGCCTGTGACCCAGAGGGACAGGCAGAGAGTATCAATTGCTATTTGGCGAGATCCTGACACACCTTTATCGCCTCTTACACGTGCATATACAATGCACTTACATATACCTATGCTCCTCAGTAATAGTACTGTTAATTTGGTACATCTTTGATTTGGTCGATAAACTTCTGTCAAGGGCATCCGAGGCTCTTCTACAAATAAAATTTGATTTATCACTCTTTCCTTATTCATTCTTGCTAGATGAACAATCGTGACGTGATTAAAATGAATAATGCGGTAATATACTACACTAGAGCGTTTAAAACTTTGGTACTTACCTCATTGTGCAAAGTGTCATAATATAAGAAAATGAATATAAACTTTTCTTTACTTAATAAAACTTAAATAAGTGTACGTCTAACAGCTAATTACCTTTCCTACGGAACGGTAAGGAAAGGACGGAGATGATAACAGATAGCCACAGAAATCTAAATAATATTGTCTTATTTAGATTTCCGTGCAGATAGCCCATGTTCTTATCATAACACGAGACTCCATCCGTAGATTGCCTCATAGGGGGGATTTTGTCGTAGCTGCCACGCTTGGCAGGCACGTTGGCAACCGAAGTTTTTTATAATTTTGATTTCCTCTTGCTTCGGTTTCCTTCAGTCGGTTCTCGCGACGCCCTTGGGACAATATGGGGTACCTAAAAAAAATATAGTGATGACTAGGTACTATATTTTAAATATTAGAAAATATTAGGTGTGAATTGCAGTGATAAATTATTTGTAGGGAGCAGAAGCATAATTCTATAAAAAATTTCGCACAAATAAATACTACGCCATTTTGGTTTGTTTTTCTTCTATAAAAACAAAGTTTTCTGAATATTGTTCTGGAAACCATCGAGGCGCCAATACACAACTCTAGTAATGATCCTGCCTGTAATAAATACAGTCGTGAGCTTTTTAAAAAGTACTTACACAATACACTACATAACGAAAATTCGCGCCTTGAAAATATGGAGGCACGGCGCCTAAATTTAATTTTTAATTTTACAGTTTACGGGAATGCGGCTTTCTTTAAAAAGTAAAAGAAGACCAAACAAGCACACAGTCCACCTAATGATAGGTGGATGCTGTGGCCCATAGACATCTGCAATTATCGAGATTATCCTCGATTAAGAATCCAAACACAGATGCGTTGTCACCCCCGAGGACTAAAAAGGAATGCCACGTTTCCAGTAAAAAAGTGTCTCCAGATCTCTACACTCATCATACGAAGCACAGCTGTATTAAGCTGCTATTTTACACCGGTATTCTGTGAGAGCGTGGTCCTTCTCCGGTCGAGCCGACTCATTTGTGCTACAACCATAATATAGCTGCAGCGTGGCTCTTAGTTACTTATACTTTATACTGAAATTATCCGTAAACGTATGATATTGAATAGTAAAGTTGCAACAATGGTTCGATTGGAATTGATTCTTTTACGACACCACTATGCCGGGGAAATAAAATCAATAGGATGTAATTAAACACGCCAAGGAAGTAAAAGCCAGCTGCAACCTTCCTTTATATTTAATACCTTAAAAGTGGAAGCAAAACCGCGACCTCCCGTTCCAAGAACGGACACGGTCTCCATGTAAGCACACTTAATTCAATTATAACACCATTGTCGCTTTTTCCTTACGAACCTTAACACTACAATGCCTTACATTTCGCCAACAGTAACTGTACGTATTTTCAACATAATGCCGTCAACACTCGGACGCGATGACGCGCAGTCACGACGGTCAGTGTTTTTTCGCCACTCGAACCTAACGGTATGGAAATAAATTTACCATGTTTGAAGTGTGTAAAAGGATTGTCCATTTTGTGTTGTCTTTAAGGTTAGAGTTTATATCATTATTACTTTCAGTCTTTGACATCTATTATATTGAGTTACCAGTTAAACATCACCAGAAATTGCCCCCGTCACCAATTTTCACGACATTTTCCTGAAATGACACGACACTCAGAGGACAAATCGAGTGATGAAAACTTTTAATCACCTAAACCGAGGACAACTTCCATTTATATTCAAACTTTTGTTTGCTTGAGGGTTATTATTAAGATTCTCACAAGAAACGTATTGCTTACGCATAATCTTTGTATGTTCTAATAAATATATTCGAGATATTACGCATATTTTTGCAAATAATTTAAGCAATAATAATTAACTAAATATGATGAAATAACTGAATAGGCCTATAAAGTACCTATCGCGAACTTTTAAATAAATTTTTAATTGAACAAAACTACGTTTTACACCAACCCATGGCAAAACACCCAAAACGTCGGGAGTAAAAAATAGGTAAACAGTTTTAGTCAATATGTAGTATTCGCGTAAATGTAAGAAATCATTATGAAATTGTATAAACAACATCATTTAAATGCATATAACTGCTGTAAAACACAGTTTTAGATACTTAGTAGTATATTGCCGTTACGCTTTTCTATCATTATTAAATTCTTACATATCTTATTTATTTATTTCTAATTCAAGCTCGTAAAAAGCCCACAATTGGGCGTGGGCCTTCCCGATGGTGTGAAATTGCCGTGCTTGAAAAGCAGATTGGCAATTGCAGTACCCAACGTCTCGTTACTTTGACACTGGTTTCACAGATCTGAATATTTTAAAAATGGCATATACGAGATGATGCCTATGTATCAGATGATGAATATCAGTTCAAGTTTACGCTTATCAAACGTGAATATTGAGAAAATCTCTCTACCCCGCCGGCAGATTTCCATATTAAGCTGTCTTTCTTCTCTCTTTTCTTGTCTTTCTTATCTTTTCGAGAAGTTAAGTAAAATACTGCAATTTTGCACACTTATCTAAAAGTTATGTATATTTTCGTAACCATCTTAGGATCGTTTACATTTACTTGAACCTTATGGTCACCCTTTTCACGAAAGTTAAATTGTGTTTACACTTCAAGTGTTTATCGTGTCCTGAACCAGATACCGATCTTAATCTCGGATTAGTAGCACGTTAAAGGCCATTGTTAGGTTGTCTAAATGCGTTTCATTATGTCTAAGTGAATGTATTGCCCACCTATGAGACACAATGCACGACTTAATAGTTCGAACACTTCACTCCCACGCGTCAGAATAGAGGTTGGCTAAATCTTTTCCGATCTTTTCGTATCCGGTTGCGAGTGTTTACTATCCCTGTAGTAATTGTTAGTCACAAATATATATGTTGTATTGCTTGGGAAAAGATTCTGAAAAAACTTATAACAAGCTATGTACGCAGATTTCACATATGAATGTGGAATACATTCATATGTCTTTCCTTATAGCCCGACTTATGCTATATAAAGTAAAAGCCTACACACGTCCCACTGTCGGGAAAACGTAACGTCTCATTTTCTGGAAAACGAATTCATGGCATCCGGAGACGTAAACCTTTAAAATACGGAGTAAGGAAGTGAACGCAATGCGTTTTTTTTAAATTATATTTGTTTATAAAGAAAGTTACATAATCCCGTTTGGGTTTGTTTACTTAAAATAGAGAACAGAGGCACTGGTACATTACATCGAATTATATGATATTGTACTTTGGTTTGTAGAGTGTGGGAGACTTTGATTATATACCTGTATATAATCAAAGGTGGGGGGTAACACTTACTCATAAATTCGTAAAGTAATTTTTAATGTTAATTGTTAGAGTTTTTTCTTTGATTACATCTATTTAGTATAAGGGAATCAATTGTTCACACATAGGTACGTACTTTGTAAATACCTAATACCTTCGTACATATCAAATAAAAAAGCCTGTTAAAATACATTACGAAAGAGCCTAACAGAGACGGAAAAATGCATTTATAATAACGATGAATTAAACCGATTTGTTCTGTTTTCCTTTTTTTTAAGACAAAATACTTTTCGACCGGTTTGAAAAGGTAAAATACATAATATGTACAAAAACTGCAAACGGCGATGTTAGTTAGTTGTTTGTTTAAAATTAAAATATGTTAAGGATTATGGGGATAATTAAAGATATAATACTTTGAACATAAAATGTGCTTTTTATTAACCTCAAAACAACATGGAGAGTCTATAACGTCATATTGAATCTTCCTTCATAACCACAGACACAGTGTTCGCAACCGACGCAGTGTTGCCATTAAAATACAATATTATATAATCATTGTTAATTAACAAAATAAACATTAAGTACCTTTCAAATGACGCTGAAAGCTGAAACCATGCTCATATTATTTGTAAAACATGCTATGCACTCACTCACACATATGTGCGTGAAATATTTGTAACCAATAACAAGGTTTTCGAAACCATATACAAACATATGTATATGGTTCATCTGAACTTCACCGTGCCTGTCTCTACTGTCTGTTGGTCTGCTCACAAACAGTCCTTGAGTATACATCCAACCAAAGAGTATTATAATCGCTACGTTCAGTAATACTGACTATAAACGAAGCAGATTTTCGTTAATTTATGGTTATATAATTTATAATAAACGTCACTTGTTGTTTTCAATTGGAAAATTAAAGGTTATAAAATGCATAATATATTCAGTATCAAATCTCTCAAAATTAACAAATTTTCTGTCCAAAATGTGATATTTTTGTTATTTCTAGTATTTCTTACCATGGGATTTCATGTGTGGCTTGTTTGCAAAACATTAGCAGTCTTGGACGATGTCAGCAGTATCGTTGTATTAAAACACGGCAAGCGTTTCATCAAACCTTTGCCCCGTAAAACGATATATATTCTTAATTGGGATAATAATTCGGATACACAAAATAATTTATTCGATCGTTGCACTGTAAGAAATTGTATAATAACTAAAGATAGACATTATTTCGGTGAAGATTATTCAAACTTTGATGCGCTGCTGTTCACTGAATCGTTCTTAGGTTCAATTTACAAACCACGAAAGGGATCAAAAGCTCTACGTATTTTTGCGTCGACCTTGCCACCTAGTAACAAAACAACGTGTGATGAATACTACGACAACTTCTTCAATATGACATTTACTTATCGCCTTGACTCCGACATCGTATGGAAATACTTTGTGGTGCGAAATTTTACCAGACATATTATAGCTCCAAGCCTCACTCCTGTATGGGACGTGAATCTGAACTCAGTTAATATTAACATTAAGTCCATTATACAGCGCAAAATGAGAGCAGTCGCGTACATGGAATGTAATAGTAATTACGACAGTTGGAAAAGGACGTTACTCACTAAACTAGAAAACAACCTTTCACAGTACTTCCTCAAAATTGATACGTACCATTGCTCTGAGTGTAGATACAGCCATTGTAACAACATAGTAAGAAGTGATTATTACTTTTACGTAATATTTGAAAACTATTTCGCTGAGGACTATGTGACAAAAAAATTATTATATGCTTACGATAATTACGTGGTTCCAATAATTTATGGCGGTGCCAATTATAGCAGGTAAGTTTAAAATATTATTGCAATATAGGCCCATGTATATGCTCGAAAATTATACGGATAGGCTTGATGACACGAATCTAGTAGAACGGCCTCTCACTAGATGGAGTGACGACCTGGAAAGATATGCAGGAAGTCAATGGATGCAGGTGGCTCTGGACCGTGTTTTGTGGCATTCCTTAAGGGAGGCCTATGTTCAGCAGTGGACATGTGAAGGGCTGCAACGATGAGGTAGAAAAAGTAGAGAATCCAAAATGTAAAAGCATTATCAATATACATTGTTTCTTTCCTTAATCTAAGTTAACATTTTTCATTTGACGTACAGATTTCTACCACCGCATTCTTATATCGACGCTTACGAAACAAATCCCAATGATATCGCCGCAGAAATTCGAAGATCACTAAACAGCTACAATTATTATGAAAAATATTTCAAATGGAGGAACATATATACAATCGAAAACTACCATCCCTTTTGTGATCTGTGCGATGTCTTAAATCGAAGGAAATCTAGAATCACGCCAGCAAACAAACACTTCAGGGAGTGGTGGAACGGTAAAGATGGTATTAAGTTATGTTCTTTACAGCAATTTAATGATGGAACTCAAGAAAGTGATTTAAAGCTAGCCAGCTAGCCACGAAGATATGATAATAATTGGGTAGTAGACAAGCATGCCAATTGAAGCATTTAAAGGTAGCAAAATGAAACTTATTATAGAAGTTATATAGGAGTAACGAAGTCATAGTTTTTTGTTCATGTCTTATTTGCATATTTAATTAAAAAAAACTGATTCAAAATAAAATCACGTTTTTACAAAGTTTTAGTAATTTATTAATGATGATGTCAATCACCCAAATACACGAAAGCAAAAAGCATGTTAGGTTTACATATAACTATGAATATAAATGTATTTCATTCTGACTATCAAATAGATGAAGCAGATGAACTTTTATGCAACTTCTCAAATGCACATATCTCATCTTGAATCACCTAGTTTAAGTAACAGCTGTGTCGAACGAAAGCAATTCTAAAGAACATTCGATTAGACATTTTTTGCGTTTCTTCTATCTTTAGGTGGTGGAACCAAGCTGCAACTAAATTATGGTTGTAGCACGAATGGGTCGGCTCGACCGGGGTGGGACCGCGCTCTCATAGAATACCAGCGTAAAACAGCATAATGCTGCTGTGTTTCGTATGGTAAGCGTAGAGAACAGGAGACTCATTTTACTGGAAACGAGGCATTCCATTTTAATCCTCAAGGGTCATAACGCATCTGCATTTTGATTCTTAATCAAGGATGTGAATGTAGATGTCTATGGGCCACAGCATCCACTTACAATCAGGTGGACTGTGCCATACGTCAACCTTTTCTATAGAAAAAATCTAAGGTGAAAATAGATGAAGCGATGGTATGTATAGCTTACAGATTATTTTTGCAATGTTCCGTTACCTTTATTCAAAGTCCAATTCCCTGGGTCAAAACCCTTACACGACAAAAATGCAGCCACAAAAATAATCTCCCGCGACGCGAGCTTACAGAAAACTCATCAAGTCCAAACTTATAAGACTTCATTGAGCGCGCGACCGATAGTTTTCTAATCCGCCCACACAATAACATTGCTTTATTAATTTCGTATTGCTCACAAAAGAGCATGATGGCTACAAATATCGCTAAAGACGCAGCAGTAATTAATGTTGGAGTCGCATTGGTTGAGCTTGTTAGGTCCCGGGGGAGGCGCGAGAGGAGAGCACAATACGATAGTTAGGAAAGGGGGCGCGTATCGGCGGACGTTTAACGAGCAAATTATTTAGTAAATGTTGCCAAATAATAACATTAAATGCGGGTACGTGGGGTTGATGAGATGCGCTTCGTCGCGCTCCGTGAAATAGATGGCTTAGTGTGGATTTGTCTTGAACACCTCGTCCTTCTTATTAAACTAATACGAACAGCAAATAGAATACTTCTGCTTTATCAGACCCTTAACAGTACACAACTGGATTTGCGTCTTGAATTCTCTCTATTGTTGGAAAGATTTATTATAATCGGTACTCAGCATGCGGATTAGCAAATCGCAGTACCAGATATTTCGCAACGTTGACGCTACTTGAACAACTAATAGTTTGTGCTACACACTAAAAATAATTATAATAGATCGTAAATGTAATTGAAAAAGAATTAAGGAGGAACGATATTAATCCTAATTTATTCATCTAAGACACACAAAACACTTCAAGATACGAGCAAAAGCCGATCGATTGACAGTATTAATGATAGGTACCTACCATCGCACCTTACCAAAAGTCCACTGCAGAACATAGAACTTCATTATTTATTTGAGTTTTACAGACTACATTGATGAATTTTCATTTTATTGTATAATACAATATAATTAAATTTTACCACTTGTTATATTTTGAGGGGTGCTGACGTTGTTGACGCTACTGCCCATCTCCTAGTTCGTTTTGATATTCTTCATTACATGGTATAACGGTACATGCGGTTTCAACAATAGTATATATTGTTTTGCAAGCTTTGCACGAACCTAGAATCCATTGTCTTCACCTTTCGATATTTCATTGTATCAACGAATAATAAGCTATTTATTAACACACTGGAGACTATCCTTTTCTTATTTTGGTTATAATGAACTACCAAGTTCTTCTGAGTAGCTTTATGGGTTGTTTTAATCTTGTGTATATCTTTTATGTTAGCATGAACATGGGTCTCTCCCACTGTTGTAAAGATTTTATGTAAATACGGTGCTTGGCAGGCAGTTGATGATTGCAATATTAGATGTCTCGCAGCTTCGATAGCGTATTTATAATAAGTATAGTGGATCACCTTTTTTACCCTCTGGAAAAAAATAGGGTGTAACATGTGAACGCAGTAGAAGTCTATGGCACTGATATTTTAGAAAAAATAAAAACAAAAATATTGAATCAAACGTTTTATTATACGGAACCGAGGATAGATCTTTTTAAAAAAAACTATTTATTACACAACACTATAATATAATTGAATAAAATTAACAATAAAGAATTAGTAAACTTACGATATAGTAATAACTGGGACTTAGAATAATGATATAGTAAAGATTTTGTAAAGATACAGTAACGACTGAGAAACGATGAATGAATGAAACTGAGAATGGAACGAGACTGACTGTAGATTGTAGATTCTAGGTTCTTTTGCGTCCGCCGGGATCGGTTATATATGGCTTATGTCGCCGACACAGCAGCGTGAAAGAGATGCGTTAACCGATCTCCTGACATTAATGGGGTAAAATAGTTTGAAAAAATTTTTTTGGACAATTACTTTGCCCTTTACCCTTGAGCCTGTGACCCTACGAAGTGACAAGGTCAAAGATGCCTACTGAATTTATTGTTTTATTGCCATTCGTAAAGAAGGGTTGATATGATTTCAATTTCGGAGCTACTAAAGCTCAAAAATGTTTACTTATGTCCTAATAGCATGCAAATAAGCCCCTGAGCATAAGCTCAAAGGAAGGAAGGCAGTTCCATCAACATAACAGACAAGACACTGCAGTTTTATTTTTGTATAACATTGACGTGTCCTGTCCTCATATATGATAATATTTGAAGTTCTTTTGTTTTCAATTATCTTCCTATTTTGATATATAAAAGTATACTTTATCACACATCTCGTGGGTATAATACATAGTAGGTGCTTGTTACACTACATGAATGTCTCCGCCAATTTCAAAATCTAAACTTTATACCAATAAAGGATAAAACTTAACGAAACATCTGAAACAGTAAGATCTGTAAGCCTAGGTCCGTCCACAAAGCCTCAACGTACTAAACAAGGGAGCAGCCCCAATCCCCGACCCTCCTAGGGAGGGCGGTTAGCCAATGAGAGCCCTCGCGAGTACACTCGACCGAGCACTAGTGCAAACAGCAGCGATCCTGAATGCCACATAATTGAGTGGCTCCTCGACGCTCCACTGATCCATTGTCGACACCATTAAAGTCATTATGAGCTAAACGCTCGCGAATTAATAAGGATTTTATTGATGTTACGCGCTTGAAAGCACAATGACAATTTACTCTTGATGCGTACCCCAACGTTGTGATTTAAAGCATTCCTTATATAAATACTCGTTAATTAGCTATTCGTCATGTAATGGGTGCTAAAAATATTCACTTCACTATATCATCATTTGAGTGTCGTTTTTTTTTTTTATAAAATAGAAGTGAAAAATGAACGTACAGTCAACCTGATGGCGCCTTAATGGGTAGATAGGGCAACAGTGGTTGCTGCAAACAATTGGCACCTGCACCCATCTATAAATAAAGAAGGTTATAGATGAGTTGTCATTTCTGACGACCAAGATTATGTGCGTCGCAGCCTGTTCTCATAATGCGTCTCTGTACCTTTCAGATTAAAATACAGTGGACCCCCGGTAATCCGCCTTCTGTCTAATCCGGCACCCTCTGTACTACGACATTGTCTATTATTTATTATTGAATATTTTTTTACAATCTTCGTTAAGGTATCATTGAACAAGTTATAACTTGTACGCACCAATTATATTTTCATGCTTCTCAAATTGATGATTCATAATTTTTGGTTATTTTAGTATGTACATTTGTTTGTACACAATTATTTCCTAATGTAAAGTTATTGCATAGTTTTGTAAGTTCTATAGCATTAATAACGTTAATTTTATAATAAAACATAAGCTCCCTATTGTATAATATATAAGACGAGGTCTCAGTACGATTTCAAATTCGTTTTTCACCCGCGCGTCCCGCAGTGGGCGGAGCGCAACGGGCAGTCGGAGAGCGCACCGTAAATACTGTATGCGCAAAGCAAGCAGACAATTCACCTCCAAACATAAACTTTTCCGTGAGGTCTCCTGTTCGCAACACTACTAG
>DWHP01004141.1:0-12813 GCA_018247895.1 Parnassius honrathi
CCTCCCCGGTCGAGCCGACCCATTCGTGCTACAACTATACTTCTAATATAACTGCAGCATGGCTCTACCACGTATAAGAATTCGCCAATTGACATCGTTGTTGATAGAGGATCAGCACAAGCACAACACTTGCTCGTCGCAGGATTACGGTGGCCGTACTATTCAATTTATCCGCCTAAATAAAGTATCGTTTTAGTGATATTTACATTACTAGTTCCGTAGTTCAGTCACTTGACGTCGTACTTACACAGGTAGTGGTTACAGAGTAATGTATTTACTGCATATTACAGTCGCTGTGAGTGTTCAATATACGCTTCATAATCTTGCAGAGTATGCAAGTAATTGAACTTGGCCAATGGTTGGCAGGGTCCGCAAGGCTACCTCTTTTAGGTACAGGCTGTACATTCGCCGGCTTCCAAAATTTGGAAACTCTTCCAGTTGTGAATGAGAGGCGGAACAAGTGCATCAACACAGGAGACAACTCAGGTGCACTGATCTTTAGAATTATAGCTGGTATACCATCTGATCCACTAGCTTTGTTCATGTTAGACTTCACAAGGTTTTAAGAATCTCCTTGTTAGTGATACGGACCTCTGACATAGAGGTACCACAGTAAGGCTATTCAGATGGTAAGGTGTACCGCTGGTACCGCTTTGACGAGAGACCAAAAAGCTTTAATGCTAGATGGTTTGACAGAGAGCTTTGTATCGATGCCTTTAATGCAGTCGAAACTGGCTTGCCGTAATATCTTTTTGCAAGACTCGGCGGCTTGGTTAAAGGTTCTCTTCTTAAGGTTAACATTTGGAGCTTTGCGGTCACGAGCATCGACCCAGGATAAGTACGCCATGTGGTTGTGCTTTTCTGCACGAGCGCACTCGCCGTTGAACCATGGGCGAGCTTTACCACCAATGGGCACGTCAGCAAGTGGATGAAATACTTCATCGTTTCACGTATCACATCGGTTACGGTATTCGCGCAGCTCGACGGATCATCAGACGAAGAGCAAACTAGACGACTAAATGTAATTTTAATTATTGGCGTATTAGGATTGCAATTAGCTTTTATTGGCATTGCATTGTGATTTGAAAATTGTTAGAACAATTCAGAAGCAGCTAGTCTGATTAGAGTCAGTTTCAGATTAAAATCATCTCCCTTATGGAGTTCCATTGTAACTCTCATTTTACGAACAAATATGGGAGCTCATTTGAGCAACAACTACCACAACGATTTTTGGAACGACTACGTCAAACGTGAAGAAGGAAAAATTACATCTCTTACCCATTTTAATAACTTTATCCTTACACTAAAATTTTCTCCTGAATCTTAGAGGCATTTTACTTACATAAATTTCATAAGGACAAACATCTAGACCCGGAACAATGGCTTATAGGCCATACAAATACTAGTTCCGTGCGAGGTTCAAACCCGCGGGGTCCAGCGCATCAACTAGTTACTAATGTAATGCGCCACGGAGCCGTCAATATATTTGGTTTCATAGTAAAGAAAATTTATACATAAATTACACGTGGCAAAGCCACGCTACAGCTATATTATGGTTATGCACGATTGGTCGGCCCAACCCGGTAAGAACTACCCAATCAATACCATCGTCGAATAACAGTTTCATGCTTCTATATTTCGTGCGGTCAGTGTAGAAAACCAGAGACCCGGAGTGCCTCGTTGCTAGTTCCAGTAAGGAAATGATCTAGTGTAGAGCGAGTATGTTGTAAGTTTATTTGTCACCTCTATTTTATAGAACGATCAATTTCATACTTTGTCAATGATAATCAATAAATTAAAAAAATATTATGCCATAGGATTCTACTACCGTACCGTGTAGTGGAGTTGTGAGAATATCCACCATACCGCATCATCTCGTGGGTGTGGTGAGAGGCGACGTAGGGAAATAAACCAGGAGATATTCTACAACTAGAAAATAAATAAACTGCTGTACCGATCCGCCTGCCAAGCGTGGTAGCTATGGCAAATATTGCACCAATGAGACGATGTTCAACAATGAATTTTAGACTGCAATAATGATAATGATGATGATGATAAGGCTTCTTCTTCGTTCATAGTTTCTCCGCAATAAATAAGTGAGCTAGTAATTTATTTCGTCATTTTGAGCTGCAACAATTGATGTGTAACATTTAAGCGCTTGTGTATATACATCACAACAGGCTTTCTTGGGCTTCATCACTATTAACAGATAGTGAAGAGCATAACTTGGAAGATTTATGTAAAAATTATTTAGTAAGGATTATTATATAGTATAATAAAAAGTATGATTGATAAAACCACTGGGAATGAGGTGATCACTACCATGCTGTTTTCATACTAATTGTACAACATGTGGCGGCGCTGTCGTCACGCCACAAGCGAAACACATCGAAGCCTAAATCGTGCTATCAAAGGTTCCGAATTAAAAAAGTGTATATAGAATAGCTCCGAAAAATAACACGGAGCGTCGACCGCTCCCCGCGCAGAACACCCTTTCCTTTCACGGTCACAAACATATTATATTGTGAATTACGTTTTTTTTAAACGTACCGCTGGGTTTTCTACTGGTTCTTCCCAGAACAGATGTTGAACCAGTGCAGTGGTGAAGTTAAAATGACTTTCAATGAGTATTCTTGTAATTTATACTGAATGAAAATAATTCTATTCATAGAGCATATCACCAGTACGTCTGCTCATCGAAAATATTACTCATCGGCCCTTAGAAGCCCATTGTCGGAGTCCTCATCCTTGTTGGGGGGATTCGGCTTAATCTTAGCACATGCCAGGCAGATTGAATTGCGGTAACAGACGTGAGAACCTTTGACGCTGCTGCCTGTCCACGGTATGAGTATTTTGCTTCTGGTGAAACAAGATGGTTATTTGCCATAGTCACCTTTTACAACACCCACGGGAAGAAATAGTTTAACGTGGTTACACATTTTACGTGATAGAGCCACGCTGCAGCTATATTATAGTTGTAGCACGAATAGGTCGGCTCGACAGGGACAGGACCACGCTCTCACAGAATACCAGCTTAAAATAGTAGCTTAATGCTGCTGTGATTCGTATGATGAGAGTAGAGAACCGGAGACCCATTTTACTGAAATCGAGGCATTTCATCTTAGTCCTCAAGGGTGACAACGCATTTGCATTTTGATTCTTAATTGAGGATAAATGTTACCACTTACCACCAGGTAGACTGTGTGCTCGTTTGTCACATAATGCTATAAAAACAAAATCAGATTTTTTGGCAATTGACTTCTCTTACTTAAATTAAAATAAATGTTTATTGTGCCTGGGAACCTGCTTAAAGAGGAACACGTTAAAGTTTTTTCTTACTGTTACTGTTATCTCGTCGCTAATGCATGTTGTAGACGATATCATCGCTGGGGCAAGTACAAGTCATTAGTATTTGCGTCAGCGTTTGAATGTAGTTGATTACGTATACCCGCAATTATAGTCTTATTGTATAGGAGACGGCCGAATACAAGAGTTCAGTTTACGAAAAGCTTAACGAAAAATACATCTATTGAGGATAAGGTTATATCGCACAAGCTATATTGTGGTTGCGGCACGAATGGGTTAGCTCGACCGGGGTAGGACCACGCTCTCACAGAATACCAGCGTAAAACTGCAGCTTAATGCTGCTGTGTTTCTTATGGTGAGTGTAGAGAACCGGAGACCCTTTTTACTGGAAACGAGGCATTCCATCTCAGTCCTCAGCGCTGACAATGGATTGATTTGTAATTGAAGATAAATGTAGATGTCTATGGGCCACAGCATCCACTTACCATCAGGTGGACTGTGGGCTCGTTTGTCACCCTTATTCTATATAAAATATAAAAATAAAAACAAGAACAGATGTACTCTTTATTCTCTCACATTCATAGTGTCAAGGGGTGGCAAACCGATACGACCTAGGTTGTGCTTTACATGGATGATTTCTGGCTATTGACAACAGCCCCACTACTTACGGGGTCCAACTGTGTTTTAAATCATACAGGGACCCACTCGAACGCACTAAAAAGTCATCAAAATCGTTCGAGCCGTTTTTGAGTTTTAGCAAGACTAACGGACAGCAATAGATTTTTATATATAGAGATTTATCGAGTGCGAGACAATAGGTCACACTGTATTCTGTATTCCATCTCATTTTCTTGCAGGCTAAATTCTATGAATGTATATGTTTGTCTCTTTTCAACCGACGAAAAAAGGAGGAGATTCTCTGGTCGACGCGATATTTTTTTAATGTGTGATCACACATAACTTTTTACAGAGTAGCCCGATTTTGATAATTCTTTTTTTATTGGATAGGGTATAACTCGAAATTGGTCCCATATATATTTGGAAAAATAATTTACCCGAAGGGTGAGAAAGTAGGGGTGATTTATCACAGAGTAATCCGATTTTGATAATATTTTTTTATTATATATATTTTATATCTCGAAATTGGTTCTATATAAATTTGTAAAAAAATTTTACCCTAAGGGTGTGAAAATAGGGGTAATTTAGGGGTAAGTTACAGAATAGTCCGATTTTGATAATTCTTTTTTATTGGGTAGGGTATACATTTCAATTGGTCCCAAATATATTTGGAAATTTTTTTTAACCATAAAGATGGGAAAATAGGGTTGATTTATTACAGAGTAGTCAGATTTGATAATTATTTTTTATTGGATACCTCGAAAATAGTCCCATATAAATTTGGAAAAAAGTTTTTACCCTAAGGTGGTAAAATAGGGCTGATGTATTACAGAGTAGTTCGATTTTGATAATTCTATTTTTATTAGAAATTGATCTCATATACATTTGGAAAAAAATTAACTTTGTTATTAAGGTTAATTGAACACTCAAAATAATTACAAAAATATATTCTTAGGTACACTTGCATTAGTTTATGTACTTAGTTATTAAGGTAAAAGAAAAAGGTTTATTATTTTTTGCTTTTCATTTTATTCGGCGGTTTAATTTTTTTGTTAAATTTTTTTTGGTGTCGCTGTTTCGCTTCATTGAGTTTCAAATCACAATGGTTCTTAAGAAGTTTTCACTTCAAAAACTGACGTTAATGTCTATGTTAATAAACATCCGAGAAATGTGACGTGAGGGGAGTCACGACGATGCATGGACAGCTAAACAACTTGCACTGTATTTTTAATTAATTTTCCTTCTTTTTATTTTGGTACCAAGAATGCACATAATAAAAGATTTTTAATGTTCCTAGTCTGGCCTAAATTGTTTTTTTAAACGAAATAAATAAAACCTACAAATTACATGATAAAGGACATGCAAGCACTTGCGCTAGCTAAAACGCATCGCCTGCAACAAGCATTACGAATGCGCTAACTCTTTAAAGTGCTTTGAGGCTAGTTAAGATACACAACAATAGTTTGCTTAGTTCTCTTTGTTTCGTTTTCTTTTCCTTGACTTTATTCAATCCTCGACATTTAAAATGTTTTACAAAACAAGGTAAAAGTAAATAATAGTCTATAGGGGCTGCCTCTCTTACTTCTTAAATGTTCATGAAGATTCTCCAATTTATTAAAATTTACAACACGGCATAGCGGGTATATACCGTATTACATTTCCTCACAATAAATAAATGTTTTAGTAAGCACGACCCGTGTAGGGGCGGTGTAAGAATACTCACTAGTCACTACCCCGTATCGTCAAGTTGATGTAGCAAGGGTGATAGAGGGAAACTAAAATAGAAGATGGCCAGCAACTTACATGATAAGGCAGCCTTCTGGTAACAACTAAATCCTGGTAAAAAAATCTGAGATTCTGTCATATTTGCCAAGCGTGGCAAATTTGGCAAAATCTCTTCTATGAGACACTCTATACCAGAGGCCTGTGTTCAGCAGTGAATTTTTATATGTCGTAATGTAAGGATGGATGGATGAAGCATGATACGAGCGCACATGCCACCCGGGTGCTGTGGTCTATAGACAATTACATCTATTCTCGTTAAGTAATCAAAATGGGGATGTATTTTTATTTTGAGAATATAAATATTTCCTTGGGATAGTTTTATAACGCCATACGGATAAAACAATAAACGTCCCGTCATCGACTGTCTGCTGCTTCAAGCTGCTCTCCCAAAACATTCGCAATGTGTCACTTCAACGACTTGTGATGAAGTTTTTGTACATATTATTATAAAGAACAATTTCTTATTATTTGCCATCACCGACAAGCGGGTAGGCGACCCTAATTTTTTATTAATGGTTGTTGTACCAAGACGCTGTTGCCCGTTTCCCGGTTTGTTAGTACGTTACATTAAGTTTTATGTGAACGATATAGGGCAGTGCACATTCTTAAACCGCCACTACGCGGTCTAATTACATAACAAACAAATACAAATGTGTTAAAAAGGAATTAGATGTAGGATTATATTAACTCCTTTTGTAAAAGGGCTTACATATTAAACTGTACAAAATTTTATATCGTACGCCATCAAATATTTAATATTGGCTTTAGCGCAAACGGTAAAGTTTATAAGGGTATTACGCTTCCAGTTAAACTAAAGTGAATTCTGATGTTAAACTTCGACGGCTTGCATATTAAATTGTTTATGAATCCTTTTTATGTCAATAAAGTAAAAATATACATTTGTGACAAAGAAATATATTTATTCGGTACTTTCACAGTGTAGTATACAATAGAAGTTTTCATAGATTATAAATTATGAAGTACTTATTTTATTGCATGCAGCCTGTTAACGCCAACTAATGCCTCGTAAGGTTCATTTTGCCATAGCTGCCACGCTCAAACGTGTTTGCGGCCGCAGATTTTTATATTGAGCCATTATTAGAAAGACGCTGCTGCCCATCTCCTGAGTTGTTCCCTCCACTCTGTTGCCTCTTATGACACCCCAGGGATGACATGAGGTAGTAAATATTCATAAACCGCCGCTATACGGCAAGTCAAAATTTTTATTTCAATAAATATTAATTTAAAGTAAAGACGCGCACTTGTTACTGGTTACAGCTGATTTGGTAAAGCCGGTGTAGCTCAGATGGTAAGCACCAATGAAGCTGTTAATGTTGATCGTAATTTTAAGTGCTGCTTTACAACGGAAAATATCGTGACGAAATCTGCACTATGAGAAACAAGAAATTTTTTTACCGATGACATGTGAAGTTCACTGACACGCATTGGGGCAGGCGGCTGACATTTACTTGCCCTTAAAACCCTCTCAGAAATGAAAGAAAGTCTGTGCCTAGCAGTTACAGCCCTTATATGTGATATATGCTTTAACTATAACAGTTGATTTACATGCCTAGAGGACTAATACGTGGTAGAACATTGCTGCAGTTATATTAGAAGTATAGTTGTAGCACGAATGGGTCGGCTCGACCGGGGCGGGACCACGCTCTCACGGAATACCAGCGTGAAATATTAGCTTAATGCTGCTGTATTTCGTATGGTGAGTGTAGAGAACCGGAGACCCTTTTTACTGGAAACGAGGCATTCCATCTTAGTCCACATCTTAGGCCACAGCAACCACTTACCATCAGGTGGGCTGTGTGCTCGTTTATCACCCTATCCTATATAAAAAAAAAACTAATTGTAAAATGACTTTTAATTTTTACGTCATAGAGTAATGCTGCATCGACCCACTTTGGCCGCCGAAGAAAAGGGGAGTTCTCCCGCCGGATGTTCAGCCTGGGGAACGATCAATGCTCAGTATGGTAGCACGGAGCTTATCCGATATAAACACAGTCGTTCGACAATTTTGGTAGCGTGTTTTAGTCTTTCTTAATCAACGCTATTGTGGCGTAATGACAGCGCCGCCACAGTGGTTTGAGCGCAAATGGGTCAGCTTAACCGATGAATGACAGACAGAACCTTCGCTCGTACAGAAAACCAGCATGCATGTTAATACTGTTGTGTTTTGTATGGTACGAAAAGAACCAAGGATGTTATGCCTCGGCATTCCATCTTAGCTTTAAGGGGTAACAACCTATCTGAGTTCTGATTTTTTTTATCGAAGGTCAATGGGTCACATTATACACTTAACATATTAATTTATTTTTAATCGGCGATCTGCATCGCTCATATCCGATGGGATATATTTGTGGGATGAAATATAGCCCAGATCACTTATGGGATTGCTCTCTTTCTTTTCGTCATGTTTCATTAAAATTCAAAAGGACCGAGGGAGAAAGACAGACAAAAATTTTGAAAATAGTTACCTGGGTAGGCCTGTGTTCATCAGTGGATTTTGATGGGCTATAATGATGACGACTTACATAACAAATTATGTGGCAAAATCTCTAGAGCGTATTGTACCGTATAGCAATAGCAATTACAGCAAAAGTCGATAAAAGCAAAATAATTGATGAAGTTATTATAAATTGCTATACAAATTACATAACTTTTGTGGGTTCGATCTTTTTCGTGTTAGTATATCTTATTTTCCACACTACACTGTACGTCAAGTCGGCCGAGTGGTCTATTTAAGCTCTGGTTCTCGAGAGGGAGCGTGGGTTCGAAAGCCACGCCTGACAGTGGCAAAAAGTATGATATACTGCTGTTTTTGTTCATTTTGTTTAAAAATAAATACTCATACTTCAACCTTCACTAACGTGATAGCATTTTTAGTATTTTAGCATATGAAATAATTAATTATACATTTTGTAAATTATGCTTCATGGACGTGTTAATTTTAATTGACAAAGAAAAAGCAACCGTTTTTATTTTTTTCAAACCAAAGTGAACATTATGTTGCCAGTAGAATACATTTTTACATATCGTATATACATTTTTGTCATGCTCGTGGAAGCACAGGCAAAACTTTTCTTTTAAATTTATTATTAGCTAAGGTAAGGAAAAATCACGGAATAGCTTGACAGTTGCGTCTTCCATTATTGCAGTGACGTTGCTGGATGGTGGTAAGACAACCCATTCTACATTTAAATTGCCCTTAAATTTGATGCATGTAGAGACATCTTATGCAATATTTTAAAGCAGAGTAATATGGGGCAAGTTTTGAAGAAGACAAAACTTGTTGTCTATGACGAGTGCACTATGGCTACTTTACGGAGCCGTGGAGGCTCTCAGCAGAACATTGAGATATGTAAGAGAAAATGGTATATTGATGAGTGATGCTTCAGTTATTTAAGCGAGAGATTTTCGACAAACCTTACCGGTGATACAGAGGGGAAAATGGGCCGATGAAATAAGGTCGTGTTTATAATCTTCATTTTTGTGGTCTCATATTCAGAAGCTCGCTCTTAAGACAAATATGAGCGTACTCTTAAAAGGGGATGCTACCCCTGGTTAGTTTGCGTAGACTTTTATTGAAATAGGGGATGGAGATTATCCCACAGTAGATAGTAAAGTTATAATACCAACAAGTACACCAATAATAGTTTAAACTCTTGCAGAGCTTGCCGTGAATGTTTACCCTGACTAACATTACGACAAAACTCTTGGACTGGTAATGCGAGCGTACTATTTTGACGCCTAAAAATACGCAGCGGGTGATATTAACGGTCTTTTGCTAAAATAATTTAAAGGGGAAGAAATCAGCTATAAATCTGTGGATTCAGTGACACCAATTGATGATGCAGTAAATTATCCCTTTGAGTTTTTAGATACCGTTTACCCAGCAGACCTTCTAGCCCATATTGTCTCCCTAAAACTTGGCGCACCATTGTGTTACTGAAGACATCAAAACCTCCAAAATTATGCAAGGGTACCCAATAGCAAATAACAGCTCTTCATAAAAATGTTTTAGAGGCAAAAGTAATCACCGGATGTGCTCAAAAGTAGTCAGTTTTTTATACCACGAATACCTTTAATACCATCAGATTACCCACTTAAGTTCAAAAGATTACAATTTCCCCTGAAAGTGTGCGTAGTTATGGTTATTAATAAAGCACAGGGTGAGTCACTGAAAATGGAAGGATTAGACTTAAGGGAGCTTCGATCAACATTGATCGAATTATACGAGAGTATGCGCAGTAAGTAGTCCGGTGATTTTGATACACGAGACCTGTGCCACAAATGTTACATACAAAGAGGTTCTTAAATAAAAACAAACATTCCTAAAACGTATTATTTACTATCGTGTAGGCCCAAAACACGAAAGCAATAAAAGTGTTGTCAAAAGATGCACAATATTTTTTGCATCCGCATTGAATCGGCGTGGCAGAAGGGGTATTGTGTTGGTATTAAATACTTGTGGTATGAATACTACATCCCCTTGAGCACATCTGGTGATTACTTTGGCCTTTAAGGATATTTGAAACTCGACGAGATAACATAACATAATGCAGATAACAGAAACAGTACATCATCAACCTAGAGTATCAGTAACAGTAACATCAAGTAGAAGCTACTTACGTAGGCCTTTTTCAGCGAGAAAATTTCATAATCTCATTGGAAATCGGAAATGGTACGCGGACGAAGTCGCAGGTGATCTTTAGTTTATTATATAAGTAGGGTTAGTAGCATAGGATAGTACAAGTAGGAATATATACGTTATTGTTCGATATCTGTTTCTTCATAATGTATCCATTCATTATCTAATTACGTGCAGAATATTGCCTTCGTACGAAAAATTAATATACATTATAAAGTAAATTTTATTTGTTAATTTAAGTCTGGATGTAATGTTATTTAATACGTAAGGAATAGCAAAGGAATTTAATATACGTAATATGTAGTGGAAGTTCATACAGCGGGCGAAATGTTTAAGTAATTTGAATTCCATTTTGTTACTTACATCAGACGTTGTATTCAACGGCGCTACAAAAACGTATGCTTGGAGTTTCATTTAGAATTTAAACATTTATAAGTTTGATGTAACTAGATGAATCGACGACCTGGTGAGAGATGCAGAAATTTGATAGATACAAGTGGCTCAGTGGTGGTGTTCCTTGAGGGAGGTTTATGTTTAGTCACGGATTTGTAAAGGACTGTAACGATGACGATGAACTGTAAGTCAAGGACAACCGATGGGTAAGAAAGATTATCGAGTAGCACCTTCGTACCAACAAGCCTCTACTCTTTTTTAAAAGGCCGGCAACGCATTACCCGGTTATTCGGGAAGTATACAACATTTTGTAGGTAGATATAGGCTGCTTATGGGCCATAGGATCCCCTTACCTTTTGGAGGGCTGTGTGCTCGTTTGTCAACTCAACATATTTAGTTGTATACATAATTGGACCATTACTCAAGTTAATTACAAATGGCTAGGTCCGATTTTGTGGTTAACCAAGTTGCGTGCTTTGCGCAACCGTCCGTGTTATTGGCTGTGTGGTTTTAAATGGAGTGAAAATGGCGCGAGTTTATTGTTAACTTTTTGTGTTTAAAAAAAACAGAGACTATACGAGTAGGTACTTTGTTTCTGTAACGCAAATATGTAACTTAGTCTGTACTACGCGTGCTAGTGCCACGCTGCAGGCATGTCATTGTTGCAGCACAAATGGCCAATCCATTTGTGCTGCAACAATGACTCGACCAGAGACGGACTACGCTTTCGTATAATAGTCAGGGCACTGTTTATTATATGTTGAGTGCTGAGAACCGTGGACCCTTTTAACTGGAAGTGAAGTATTCCATCTTAGTCCTAAGGGGTGATAAAAGATGTAGATATCTATAAGCTACAACATACACTTAGCAACAGGTGGGCTGTGTACTCGTCCGTCATTACTCTTATTCGATAAAAAAATTTGTAGTGTATTAAACACAGAAAATATAGGTACTTTATATTTGTATTGCGAATATTATGTAACATAGTCTGTGAATACTGACAGAAACATAAATTCATCCTATTCTTCATAAGTCCACTGTCGGAATAGGGCCTCTCCCATTGTGGGCGGGGTTTGATTAAACGTCACGTGAAGTAATCGAATTACAGAGTTCTTTGGAGTGTGATGGCAGTATCAACAACCTCGATACAGTCTGGGTCTAGTGTAAACGAGATAGTATACCACCATTCTTCAAATGGCATAAGATTATACTACTAACTTTTAGTTCACCATTACGTAGACTGTAAGCTTGTTTGTCACTCTAATATTGTAAAAGAATTAACTTCTTAATAGACTAAAAAACCGATTTAAAAGAACGAGAAAGAATAAAATGATTTCACTAACTGAAGTCCGCGCTAAGACAGTGTATAGTAGAATTAAAGCTCCGACTTCAGAATGAGAAATTATTTTACTCTTATTAGTTCTTTAAAGGCGACTTTTACAGTCAAATGCCATATAATAATACTATTTATCGTACACAGAGGAAAGATTAAAATAACAAAAAAAAACTGACAATGCAGAAGAAGAATTAAATAAAAATGAGAACAAGAGTACTCATTAGGGAGCACCGAAATAACAAAAGATACCAACATATAGGGGGATAAGACACTCGCTTCCGTAGGCTTCAATCACCTTATCCTAGACCCACCCTACACGTATCTCCCAGGTGGTGCTAAATGAGTGACAAGCCGACGAGCCAAATGTGCAGACTCGGCTATTTCGCCGTGGTAGCGACGTAAAATATACAACCACATTCTTTCGCACCATGAGGCAACAGAGAAAAAAATGGCCCCGAGTTCCCGGCGCACCTATAATGGGGCAGTGGTACGAAGAATCTCCAGAAGGAAAACCGGTGACGAGGTTCGCCAACCGTCACGTTCTGTCTCCCGGAGTGGCGAAAAGTGGATTGTAGACCCCGTCTGGCTACGCTGAATGAATGTGGAGCAATGAATGCTAAGATGGATGAAGTTTGCGACATGATGTATGATAGAGGAATAGATGTGTTATGTGTAAATGAGACGAAGCGGAAGGGAAAGGATGTCACTACACATG
>DWHP01004142.1:0-12813 GCA_018247895.1 Parnassius honrathi
ATATATCACTTTTTTATAACTCAAAAACTACAGCGTTGTTTGCATAGATGGCTTTGTGATGCGATAGCTCTTCAACGCTCAAACGCGTTAAAATCCGTAAAAGTAGTTTCATCTAATATGCAGTATTCTGTGCGTGTGCTGAACCGTGTGATAGCTGGAGGGTGTCGGCGACAGAGGGAAACAAATCGGGAGATGGGCAGCAGCAACTTCCTAATTACGAATTAAAATAAAAAAACCCTGCGGTTGCCAACCCGCTCGCCAAGCGTAGCAACTATGGCAAATATCCCCCCTATATGGCAATCTATGGGGAAGCCTATGTTCAGCAATGGACTTTAATAGAATGTTACGGTAACGGTACCCCAAGGGTTACAGTATTTTGATTGGAGGTTCCCTTTCTAAATGAGTCATTTTAAATATAAAAAAAATTATGGCATTGGGTTACAAACGAGAACATAGTCCAGCTCATGGTAAGCGGATGCTGTGGCCCATAGACATCCACATTATCCTCGATTAAAAATCGAAATGCAAATGTGTTTTCACCTTGACGAATGAGATGGAATGCCTCGTTTCCAGTAAAAACGGTCTCCGTATCTCTACACTCAACATACGAAACACAGTATTACGCTGCTATTTTAGGTTGGTATTCTGTGAGAGCGTGGTCCTTCTCCGGTTGAGCCGACCCCTTCGTGCTACAACTATAATAAAGCCACGATACAGCTATATTATATGGTTTAAGTGTTGATTGATTATTAATTAAATAAATATAACTCCTTGGACATGGATATGACTAGTTCCAGGTCGGGAACTTAAAATAGTCTTTGAGTAACAACATGCTATGTATGGAATTTGTTCACTTGTGGTAGTGTTGCCTATTCGAGTGAATCAACGAATGATCATTCGGTGATCGCCGCAAAATTGCAATTTCTTTTTTATTTAGATTCTTGCCAGCATTATTGAAATTGGCAAGTATGTAGTAATTAATAACTTAGTGTATTGACAATCGAATCGTGTCAGAATTGCCTGTAGTTTGTCTGGATATTTTACATCTAACGTAAACAAGATGGATAAAGGTACCATCTATAGAAATTCTTAGCAGTTTTCGGACACCTATGAGGTGAAATGGTATGAAAATAAATATGTAATACTTTATTTTAGGAAAAATGTTTTCTTTTATTGTTAGGTATGTTCCTAGTCAAAATTACTAACTACCTCGTCGGTCTAGTGTATGAAAAAGCGACTGCTAATCATGCGGTCCTAGGTTCGATTCCGGTATCGGGCCAAATAAAATCAGTAGTTGGGTGTTTCCGTCATGAAACTGAGAAACAGCCCAGCAGTAGAGTTGGTCTGGCGCCTGATCTCTCTCCAGTCGTGTCGGTTTACCGTCCCATCGGACTATGAGAGTGAAGAAGTAGAGAGTACACCTGTGCTTGCGTGTACTCCCGGGTGCTGTAATCCTGTCCCGCGCAGATGGCTAGTCTCCGCTGAGACCGGCCGCCGTGACCGACATTTGATCTGGAGGGCATTATTAGATTCACTACGTCCACTATACTCACAGATTATAAAGTCATGAGCTTTAATCGACATTTTTTTGAGAATTTTTCGAAACCATCGACGAGGATTCCGTGACTTAGAACGAGGAATGCCGTGAGAAGAAAATATTACAAGTCATTAGACAGTGTATCGGAGGTAGTATCTATATTACGGATTCCGAGCTACCGTACCTTTTGGGGCCAGGAGATAAGCAGGGAGAGTAGAGGAAACGGAGCGATTTTATCTGTTTTAAAGGACAGCAGATATTGATAATAGAAATAACTTTTGCTGTAAGCATTTTTTTCTGTAGCTTCACTTCACGTATGTATGATAATGCTTGTCGATACGTTCATAAAAACCTTGATACATTAAAATGTATTTTGGGTGTTTTGTTATTTTAAAATACATACTTACTGAGAATGTTTTTTTTTATTTATTTATTCCTTAGCGTATTCTTACGAAAACAAAGGACTTAATGCCTTTAAGCATTTCCTACCAGTCTACCCATAATTGTTAAAATAAATGTGTTCTCCGATATATTTTTAAACTTTAAAGAATAATATTATCAAATAAAGACTTCAACTATGTATTATGTGCGGTGCCTACTAAAATATTTTTTAACGTAATTATCTAGTAATAGTAACAAATAATTTCATTACAGTAATAATAAAACGTGGTAGAGCCATGCTGCAGATATATTAGTAGCGTAGTTGTAGCACGAATAGATTGGCCCGACCGGAGAACGACTACGTTCTTACAGAATACGAGCGTAAAACAGAAGCTCAACGCTGCTGTGTTTTGTATGGTTAGTGTAGAGAGCCTAAGATTTTACTGGAAACGAGGCATTCCATCTTAGTCCTCACGGGCGACAACGCATCTGCATTTTGATTCGTAATCGACGATAGATGTGGATGTCTACGGGCCACAGCAACCGCTTACCATCAGATGGACTGTGTGCTCGTCTGTACCTCCATCCTACAAAAAAGTTACAAGTAATATCTACCCTTAACCGAAGAGCATGTAAGCGTGTAGGTATATGAATGTAAAGGACGCTAGAGAGTTGTATCAGGATCGTGCCAAGTGGAAGTTGGTAGTCTCTGCTTGTTTACGGAGTCATAGGCTTTGTATAATTTCTAAGAAGTTTATGGAGTGATGATTCCTCTGCGCTGGACCAGTAACTACCTGTCCTCAGCCATGTAAGTTTTTCTTATCCGCCAAGCACGTGATAAATCAGCACTTAAAATTACAAGTACCAACTTCATTGGTGCCGCAGGGGATCGAAACTAGGTTCCTCGCATATTTTGAAATATTTGACGAACGCTTAACCTTTGACCCATTGATCTACCACGGCCATTGCAATAATAACAATAGGGAGTAAATTAATATGCCAGCGTCTGTCAGCCCTTCGATTACAATCTTTTACGAAGAAAGAGCTAAGACTGAGATTTACTATCTGGGTTTTTATAACCGCTTCCCACCGGTGGGATGCTAGTGATGCTTTGTCTAAGGCATAATAAGCAAAAAAAATATCTGCGCACTTCACACGCGATCGACGTGTAACTTTGAAATGAAATATAAATATTTTTTGGCAAATGATTTATATCATATGATAATGTTTAACCACAAATGCGGCATAAAATATAAGAAATAAGTTTAATTTTGTAGCAAATAGATGTTACAATTCGTAGTTTTACACATATAGATTGTAGAGACTTAATTTAGTGTAATAAATCAAAAGAATATTTTGTTTCTTGTAAAATTGCATCTCATTAGCGCCATCTACTTCGTAGTCATTTTATCAAAGAAAAAATTATTGAGTCTCAAGGTGATTCGTAAAATAGACGCTAGGTGGCCTAGATATGATTAATTTTTTGTAATATCTATCCTGTCTCATTCTCTTGTAGGCAAAATCCTGAAGATGTATAGATATGTTTGTTTCTTTTTAGCTAGTTTAGTTACGTTTCATCGAATTTCAAATAAAAACGTTTCTAAAAAAAAGTTTTCTCTACATTATAAATTATACAAGACTTCCTTTATTCCTCTTTCTCTATCCATTTATGTATTAATTTTTCATCATCATCACGTATATTCGCCGCCAATGCCTATATTCGGAGCTCCACACCGAAAATCAAGATTAAACACCGTACTGCAGCGATTTGACGTCTGTATTCACGTATCGGGCGCCATCTTGATTTACGAAAAAAAAAGGTGGCGTCTTCATACGTGTCAAATGATCGGAGATTACGCGGGATGGTGTTCGATGGGAAAAAATAATTGATGAATCATTAGTTCATAACTAAAATTAAAGATTTATTTGTGTTAGCGGTTGTCAATCAAATATAGATATACTTGAAGCCAAATTACTCAAATAAGACAAATGCAGTATGTCTATAAATAGAAAATTTGTTGCGTTAGCAATGAGACTTTGTTCCGGACGGTTTGTGCAAAAGGAACAATCTCCAAATTGCGAAACATGCAACGCTACAAATGATTACAACACTTGCTCGCGGAATGCTTCAAAAACCATCACAAGGGGAAACTATTGGTCGCTAAAACTTACATTAAAATGTGTACGTAGGTGAATATCAAAGCATTCTCATTGGACAACTGTCAAGTGCTGCTCAAAACATTGTATAAGTAATTTAATAAATTGTTTTGTGTTATTTAGCTATAAGGTACAATGGGACTGACATGTTAAAAATAACGAAAGTCCTTTAATTAAGGCGAAATAGTATCCTGGTCACGAGTGAGGAGCGACGATATGTTCCTGTTTGACCGACCCGCGCGCAATATATATTTGATATTTCTTTTTAAAGTGAAATATGCTCTTTTATTTAAAAAAAAAACCTAAGTCCACTATGTATTTACTGGAGAACATATAGACAGAATTTAATTGAAATTACTTTAATTACATTCGAATGAAACTGCTTTTTCTCTTAATGGACCTACCTAAAGTTGTAGACTTTGAGGAAACTTTGCTAGCTTTTTTTATCGAGCCAAAATGTGTCAATCGTGTTTTGGTTATCATAATTCACTAACGAAAATATTTAGCTTTCATAATAATTAAAAAAAAAAAGGTGAACTCTAAGGTCTTTAACGACAAAAAATTGATTCTCTGCGCACTTATAAAGCGTGAAAAATCTGCTTTTGGCGACCATTTCACCTTAAAAAAGAATTTTAAAACATTGCAATTTGCTGGAAATCATGCTGAGAACTCAAGTGCTTAAATACTCGGTGATTAAATATTGGCGAGCCGTCGCCAATATTGCCATCGCTACATTTGCTGCTATGTTATTGTGCAACCCCTTGCAGAATGTATTTCGGCAATGTTTCTTCAACTGAGCCTTTGATCTTTGAACGCCGAGCATACTTATGCAAGTTATTACGTATACTTTAAGGAAGCAACATGATGATTTAACCACATAATAAATATGTAACAGTTAACGTTGCAATGCGTAAAGCTATAGTATTGCAGTTAAAACTTACCACGTAACATAACCAGACCTTTTAGGACAAGATGATAATTTAAAAAAAAATCCTTTTTTTTTTCCTAGAATGAGTGTGACAAAAAATCAAAATGCAGATGTGTTGTCACCACTGAGAACTAGGATGGAATGCCTTGTTTTCAGTAAAAAAGGGGACCCAGGTTCGCAACTAAGCCGCTACTTGACGCTGGTACTATGTGAGAGCGTGGTGCTTCCCCGGTCGAGCCGACCCAATCGTGTCACAACCATAATATAGCTGCAGTGCGGCTCTACCACGTATAAAATATGCTGGTTCTGGAAAAAGTGCATGGATTACAGGTCGCAGGCACAAACCAGAAACGAATGAAAGCGTTACCTACCTAGAAAAAATTTTTATATATTATAATTAACATTTATTTCTATCTATTAAATTAATTATTTTGACAGTCTGTCTTCAAATCGAATATAATATAATTTGTGTTAAATATGTCAGAGGACGGTAACTAAACTTAAGGACACAGATATTTTTTTAAGGTTTTTTTATAGAATTGAAGTGACAAACAAATCATAAGTCCAGGTGGTAAGTGATTATTGCAGTCCATGGGCACCAGCCACCACTTCAAACACAGATACGTTGTCACCTCTCTCCTCTCACCTTTCACCTCTGAGGACTAAGATGGAATGCTTCACAGCCTGTCATTATACTGGATCTCTTACCCTTCTGATCGGAACACAGCGGTACAAACTCCGCTACTTTTTGTGGGAAGTAGGTGACGGGTGGTGACCAAACGGTCACTAGACAGGAAAGGAACCAGAAACAGGAACTTTTTTATTCAATGTAGATTATAAATAACACTTATTGAAAGTAATTTTTTTTAAATTTCCACTAGTTCGGAAAAACCTGTCCTGGGAAGGACCAGCAAAAAAACCCAGCGTGAATATTTTTTTAAATCACAGCTTATAAGCATGTATGTTACAATTAACAACACAAATAGATAGATTGGTAGCGATCACCCTTCCCAGGGTTTATTATCACCCATAGATCCCTTAATATTATAATAGCCCTTTTTATACGGACTTAGTTTAATAAAAAAAAATCCTACATAGTAGGAGTAATATATAGACTCGACGAATATTTTCTGTTAACGTGTTGAAATAGTAATTCTACTATTCATAATATGATAGTCAATTTTGCCGATAGACTACTCACTCTAATAGTTGAACTTCAGTTGTAAAAACAATAATTAAATCAGTGGTAGTTCGACTCAGACTGCACGCAATTATAAGCCTTAACAAAGCAGAGAACACATGTAATTGTAGATGATATTTGTAGTCAGCTTACATCAGCTGTGTTTTGTAAGGTATAACATTTAAGTACTTCATACGTCGGATTAAATGGGGCTAAGTCGGGATTAGATATAAGTTCGTGATACACTAAGCCTGCGTACGATTATATAAATATACTTTACACACTGGAGCGATCAAAGCTACATTGTCCTCTCCATTACCTATATTGGATCGATTTGGAGTAGACCAAATCCAAATTTTAATTAAAAATTAAAATTCGAACTTGAATCTAAATCTAAACATGTTTACAATTAGGTTTATTTAACTTCTAATGAAAGCAAAATCAAAAATTCTAAAGACAAATACTTCATACCTCAACTCCATTCCATCTTCGGACAACCAGGATGCTCGGCTAGCCTCATCTCTTTTGTGGACAAATGTTTTACTCAGTCTTTCGTGATGCGTTACTTTTCCATCAGATTACAATGTGGGCGTCTTTCAGGCAAGTGTGAATATGCTTTTGTTAAGTGACGTCAGTATGCTTTACCATCTTCGACCCTCAAATGAGTCAGTGAAGCCCTAGCTTCTAGCAGTAAAAAAAAGAAAAACCCGATAGGAAGCTTTGCAAATTTTTTATTCTTCGTCCGCTTAAAACTCTAATGTTTAATAAGTAACGAGTCCCAGTGGATTGATACTATTAGGCGAAGTCAGACAACATTGCGCCAATTGCTGATTATCAGCAATTTTCAGCTTATGAGGTATTTTTATTACACCTCAGAAGTGCCAATCCATCTGTAGATTAACAAATTTGGTAGGTTTTGATCGTAGATAGTAGTCACTTTCTATCAGGACTGACAACTTCTTATCTTCCGTTGGTATTAAAAAATGTCATCCCTGAGAACAAAGATCGCCGATATTGCTTCCCTAATTCGTTCAGAGTCAGTATTCTGTTAGTACTGCTAGTAGTAGTAATAGTAGTAGTAGTAGTAGTAGTAGTCTAGTAGCAGTAGTAGTAGTAGTAGTAGTAGTTAGTAGTAGTTAGTAGTAGTAGTAGTTGTAGTAAGAATGAAGCATACGAAACACAGATATTTATTCTGTTGACGAGATGATTACATCATAAATCTTGAAGATGAAATCTTCAAGATTTAAAATGTTTTACACAATAACAATAACATTAGTTACATATTTTTATACCAACAGTATAATTAAAATACCTCCATCAAATTTTCTGGTTAGATATATTTTTACGTACCTACATAATTATGCAACTCGGTGTAACACTGGCTTGTCACAAATAAAAAGACGATTTGACAGATCCGAGCTACCGTGAGGGTTTTATGACGACGCGAATGATGGCTCGGAATGGCGGGAAAAAATAACAAAAAAAACATGCTGTAACCCGATTCGATGGTAGGCTGTAAAATCATAAAACCTTTCCCTTCCGTTTTAGAAAAAATATTCTATAATATATTAAGAATTTGGCTCAATAAGACAAGCGTAGTAGAAGTTAAGCTGATTTCAATTACTGTAATGCTTGAAAAAAAAACGTAGCCGTAAAATAACTTTCCATTTTCAAAAATCTATAAAAGTGACATCAAATATGAGGACGTTTCGTACTAAGTAATTGAAGCCTTGCCTTGTAATATTACGGTTTCTCGAAGCATTTTTACAGGTTGTAAATATTAATGATACATGTTTCGCAAACTTGTGGCGAGTAACCGCTGGCGTCCGCTGGGCGAGAACCATCTAACATTATTAACTGATTATTAGCGCTGACCGAACCCACTACGCACTACGACGTATATAGGCAGTAACTTTAACTCTATTAGGAAGTCCAATGCTTATAATTGGCCTACCATAGATTGGGCCCTCACAAGTGGATATTTTACATAGTTGCATAGCCTAGTAGTGGCACGTCAGTAACCACGTTTTTTTTTCTAGTTGTAATTAGGAATACGATGTTGTCTAGGGTTGCAACCTTTTCTTGAACAAATATAGTATTTTCCCGAAAAAGATGCAGAAATATAGTACATTTAAAAAATTCAGCAGAAAAAAGTATACATTTATTTTTAATCATTATGTATTTTTCCATATATATTTGTTATTGCTCCTTACTTTGGCCATCAATGATCTTATTTACCCTTAAATAATTATAGGAGTCCGAGAAATTTAGATTCATATTAAAATAAAGTAACAATTAATTTTTGATTAAAATAATACTTGCTCCATTTATTTCTTGTTTCAATTTTACATTAATGACAGAAAAAATCTTTCCGTAAAACTTATCTAAGTACTTGTTCCAGACTTCAAATTACTTTTTTATACGTGGTAAAGCCATGCTGCAGTGCAAATTAGTACATAGTATAGTTGTAGCACGAATGGGTTGGCTCGACCGGGGAAGGTCCACGCTCTCACAGAATACCAGCGTCAAATAGTCGCTTTATGTTCCTGTGTTTCGTGTAGAAAACGGAGACCCTTTTTACTGGAAACAAGGCCATCCATCTAAGTCATCAGGGGTAACAACGCATCTGCATTTTGATCCGTAATCAAGGATAGATGTAGAGGTCTATGGGTCACAGTAACCACTAACCATCAGGTGGACTGTGTGCTGATGTGCTCGTTTGTCACCCTATCCTATAAAAAAACAGTTAATATAAAAAGCCGCGATAGTTGAATTTGGGATAAAAATATAGCATTTTTCGTACTATATTATTTTTCTGTACTATAAAGTACTATATGTACTGTATTATAAGTACGGGTGATAACCCTATTACTGTGATCTCATGGTTTGTTTTCCTCTGTCGCAATACGACAGTTTCGGGACGTATTTCTTACATGCCCTTTATATAATATCAATGTTTCATTTAAGACGTGACAAGAAATTAGATTCACATACAAATATTATCTTTAAAGAATAGAATGATAAACGAGCACGCAGCCCACCTGATGGTAAGTGGATGCTATGGCCCATGGACTAAGATGGAATGCCTCGTTTCCAGTAAAAAGGGTATCCGGTTCTCTACACTCACCACCACCATACGAAACACAGCAGCATTAAGCTGCCATTTCACATTGGTATTCTATGAGAGCGTGGTCCTTCGTGGAGTCGACCCATTCGTGCTACAACTATGATACAGTTGCAGCGTGGCTCTAGCACGTAAACACGTGCGTGTTTAAGTGGGCCCTTGAATGGTTTAAATTCACAATTGAATCCGAAAGGTGGAGCTCTTGTCAAGACCCAGAAGTCATACGTAAGAAGCCAGGGCGGGTCACTAGTTCGATATATACCTGGTTCCAATTAATGGTAATATTTGCTCATATGATAGATGTTGAAACACAACGTCCAACACCGGTCACATCTAGTGTAGGGTTTCTGATTGATGTACACACCAGCAATAAATTAAATAAGCCTTAAATATTACAGAATAATATTGCAACAGAAGCATGTCATCGTTTTTAGTGTTAGACCCATAGAATACCATAATACACAATAGAAAGGCTGTCAACCTTATTTTGTACGAGGTGAGGCGTCGCCGGGAGCACACATACAAGCAATTACGTCGGATTATCAGTTAATCACTACTACAAACCCGATTCGCTGTGTTGACAGACGGATTTCAATACATATTTATTTCTAAATAGCGTGCAGTTTGATCGGGTTATTAATACCAACAACTATCGGAGATACATCCTAAAGGATGGCACCGTCGACGTACGTTGAGCTTGTCGCCATCCCGATGAGTCACTTAGGCATGTCATCTCCGGTTGTTCGGCGCTTTCTAACTCTGAGTACTTGCACAGGCACAACCTAGTAGCCAGAATTCTCCACCAGGAGCTTGCTCTAAAATACGATCTCGTAGACCGGAAATTGCCATATTACAAGTACTTGCCGGAATTTGTGCTCGAAAATGATCGCGTCGGGCTCTATTAGGACCGTGCAATCATCACAGACAGGACTATTCTTGCGAATAAGCCTGATATTGTGCTGATGAATCGGAACCAGTCATGGATATTTTTGGTCTACATTACCATTCCGTATGACGAGAACTTCGTGAAAGCCAGAACAATCCGATAAGGAAACAAAACATCTTGGCCTGTATTTAATCGAACCAAACAAGCTCACTCTTAGATGAAATAATTGCAGACAAAATTAAACAAAGGAGCTTAAAAACAACGAAAAATGAAAAGGAGGAGATCTTTTTAACCGTTTACAAAATAGTAAGATGCTCGGCGCCCCCCTTTCTCCCAAGGGGGTCGCGTTCGATACGGCTGAATGCATGCATGAGCATTCACCACCTCCCTCCCCCGTTTACCGGAGGGTGGCCCTTATTTGCTTCTGGGCGAAAAAAAAATAAGATGCTCTTAATTCAATTGTACGTTCATTTTTTGTATGTATTTACGCGATATCTCCGTCAATTGTCAACCGATTTAATGATGCCTTTTTTATAGAATGAGAATGACTAACGGGTACACAGTCCACCTGATGGTAAGTAGATGCTTTGGCTCGTAGACATCTACATTTATCCTCTATAAAGAGTAAAATGCAAATACGTTGTCACCCCTGAGGACTAAGATAGAATTCCTCGTTTCTAGTAAAAAGTGTCTCCGGTTCTCTACACCAACCATACGAAACACAACAGTATTCTGCGGGAGAGTGATTCTTCCCCGGTCGAGCTGACCCATTTGATCTACATGCACAATATACATAGCTGTGACATGGCTCTACCACATATAAAAGTCTACGGAACCTGTTACGATTTTTTGTATTCTTTTAGCCACGCCCTCGAGAAGTTTACGAGCTTAGAACGTCTGCGTGTACGACGTCCGGTTAGATAAAAAGAACTTGATTTAATGTTATTAATTTTATGCTGAATCATATATGTATCAAAGTTATATTCAAATTTTATGAGATTTATATGTGAAAGCTCGTCATTTTTTAAACATGCTTAAAGTTTAAAACAGTAATTTATAAAAAACTGATTTTGTATAAAAGATTACAAGAAAGTTAACAAAAAAGTGAAACAAGTTTAAAGGAGTAAAATTTAGTAAATATAATAACATCCTATGTCACTTCTTTAACTTGGACGAATATAACGATACTCCATACCCTTGTGTTAAAATTCGTCAAGCTGTCTAGACCATAGAGCCTGCTAAAGTAATAGACATCAAACATAGTCAGTTAATAATTCTTGGGGCAATGTATACGCTTTTACAGCAAAATCCCAGAAAATATACAAATCTTGACCTGCTCATATCTTAAACTTTATTAAACTAAGTTTGTATAAAGTGATATTATAATATTAAGGAATTTATGGATGATCGTTATCTAGTTATTTCTGATTTGTTTTGTCTTGATTAATTGTATAAGAAACATGATTGAAAGACTTACACACTAGTGATAATACTGAACTAATGGCAATTAAACATAAGAATGACTTTCAATAAGTATTATTTATAATAGGTATGTGTTAATTAAAAAGCTTTCTATTGCTTTATCTGTTTTATACTATACTATTATACTCTGTACTAGACAACTCGTTGGTCAAGTGGTTGTAGCAGTGCGACTGCGGATCATGAGGTCTCATGCTCGAATCCCGGGTCCAGCCAAAAAAATCAATTTTTGAGTTTTTTTATCAAAAAATTTTTGGTAGCTGCCCGGAACCAGAAAGTTGGTGGTGTCTCAATCCCGTGCCTCGGAAAGCATATAAAGCCGTTGGTCGTGCGCCTGATCTCACTCGGGTCGTGTCGGTTTACCGTCCGGACTATGAGAGTGAGAAAATAGAGAGTGCACCTGTGCTTGCGCAATCATTTGGGCACTATAGTCCCGTCCTGCGCCGATGTCAAGTTTGTGTGATACAATGTAGCCTGAATCACTGTTAGCATTACTGTCATCTGCACGTGGAGTTTCAACACAAGACATTCCGAAGGTAAGCCTGAACGGACGGATAGAAATGCCCTTAAAGCACGCAAGTAACCCCAGTTATTTCTATGTTATAGACAGACGCTTCACTTTCATTATATGTATAGATACAAAAAATAAGGAGATACTTTATTCTCCAACATTTGCTGCCACAGCTTGACTACACTCCCAAACATTATGTCGGACAGAAACGCTCCCCATGCTGGTTAATATTTTCACATGCAAGCGAATAGCACTCTTCACGCCACGTCTGTTGAAGTCAACTGCTAGATACTACTGCTGGATATATGCTTTTCAGAAATCTGAATGTTGCCAGATGTTAGAATACTTACTACATTAATTTTTTACCATATTGTACTTATAAACGAGCTTTCACTCCATTTATGATAAAACAATGCTGCAGCTATATTATGGTCGCCACACAGGGTCAGTTCAACTGAACATTCCAACTGATCAGTTCAAACTAAAACTATTAATATTTTTTAAAATACTGAATTTTCTATATATCGATTAATAAACTTATATATAAAACTCCAACATTGACCACGAAAATTCTGTATACTTATAAGGTAAGTCTATAAAATAAAAACAACATATTTTAATGTATATCTT
>DWHP01004143.1:0-12813 GCA_018247895.1 Parnassius honrathi
GACTTATTTCTATAGCATATGCTGTAAGTAGGTTTAGAAGTGTCACCAATGTTGATTATTTATATTATTTAGCTGAAGTTTACTTAGTGAAGTTGCTTAATCTATTTTAGTTGCTTTCGTAGCGTAATCTCATGGAATTTTGCTATGTGGTTATGCGACTGATATTGAAGCCATATTTGTATTGAAAAAGAGAGCCGTATTGGCGACTTATAACTTAAATTGTAAATGTAATTCATGCACATAAAACATAATAGCTTTAATAAAAATAAAGATTTTCATACTTTAAACACCAGGAACAAATATAAGCTTGTAATGGTAGACTCCAGAGAATTAGTTATTCATTTATGGGGCAATGTATAACGCCTTTACATCAAAATCCTGAAAATGTGCAAAATTTACGTAAAGTTTAAAAGTTTTACTTAAAAAAAGTACAAAAAGTGTTAAATATCATAGAACACATAAACAAAAATAGCCTTTAGGAGTGAGGTGATCGCCACTATGCTGATACTATTAAAATTCATTTTAAAATTGTACAAACAAAATTATTGTAAAGTGACGTTTAAAAAAACTCTGGGTTTTTGCTGGTTCTTCCAAAGACAGAGGTATTTTCCGAACCAGTGGTAAATAAAAAAATACTTTTAATTAGTATTATGTAATAATCTATATTGAATAAAAATCATTCATTTTACCATCGGTTGTAACTTGTTTGTTACGAGGAACGCGTCAGGATAACATGAAAATGTTGATGTTATAAAAATATGTACGTATAAGGTGGCTATTGGAAAATTATCTATTCTACTCTAAAAGAGAATTACTTAGCAGTTGTTGTTATCATTTAGAACTTCGGTCGTCATATGCGCGGGTAGTGATGATGATGTGTTTCACCTGCGTAGAATAGTTCGGAAACATAGCGTGCCATGTATTGAGCGTCATATCGGTAAGCATGGTACTTGACGAAACGATTTAGTGGGAGTTGTGGAATATTAATATGTACAAAGTATATTTTCCACATATTCTGAAATAACATGAAAAATAAATAAAATTGTGGACGTGTATGTATAAAAGGTATTTTTTACATATACCTATATAATACACCTCGTTTAAATATTAGACAATGGATAAAAGTTTGCTATATTACTTAGTTAAATTAATAAGTTAGGTTTTTTTATTTTTTTACTAAAGTAGTGTTGAAAACAAAGCATTATCTCGATTTAAGTTGTATACATGTGTTCCACTACTTTATTTGAAAAATAGAGAAGAACAGCTGCTTTGTGCACGAATGCACAAAGTTGCTTATTGAAACTTTATATCGGATTTCTTTCAGAGAAAACTTCTTACAGTTTTATTTAATAGTCTGTGAGCATTCGTTTTGAGAATCTAGCTGTTAAAAAGTAATAGGAAAATAGAATATATTTTTATACCATTTCCGTTTCATTAACGACCACGCACTTGTAACGTTTTCTCTTTTAACCGTAGCGTTAATTTTACTGTAATTAAATTTAAAACATTGGGAAAAATAGTTTTCTCTTCTTAATTAATCTAGGAGTAAAGACTTAAAAAGAACATGACTTGAAAACCATATAAAATTGAACTAATATGCGCGGATAATAGGTACATATTTTCTTGTTGAGTAGACTAGGTATATAAGGTTGCGCGGAAAAAGAATCGGGTATTCTTATAGTTTCGTTCGGGGGTATAGCGCTCGCCAGTGCCCGTCCTTTCCCGTATCCAAATTCCTTCCACTCGCACTGAAGGGTCTAAAATGTGGTGCCACCTTTTCGGCCAATGAAACGCGTGCCCCACCAATATGAGGTGGTAAGATGGCCAACCAAATATAAGGACACGCACCGCCGTCGCTCGCTCTCTCGCACCGTAGTCGAAACCGCTAGTTGTTGTTGCGTCTCTGTGGCAGTCGGCCACAGAACCGCTGAACCGCACCTCGCATATTGCGAGTTTTCGTCGCGCCCCAATCTCTTCCAATGCACCACCAAAACAGAAGCGTTGTCCACGGCATCAGGAACTACACCCCGGTAAGTGAGTTTTCCCTTTTATTTTCTTTTGTTTACTTAAGCCTTTTTTTTGTTTTATTTGTTCCCCCGTCACATTTTCTCTCCTACCGGCTCAAGAAGACCTTCCTCTAGACCCTGGTGAAGTAATAGATTTTGGAAGAGCGAGTGCATTGTCCAAGGCTGTCGCGTGCCAGGTCAGCCATTTTGTTTGAGGTATCAGGAAACCGAAGATACAGTCCACCTAGTAACTCTCGCAAAATAGGGTTAAGGTCCCACCTGGAAATCGAACTCAGGAATCCCTAGGCCCGTCGCTCAACTAATTTCCGGTCCTTTTAGCAGGATTTGGAACTGATGCCCTGTGACAATGCACTCTAGTTTAAAATTAGATAGATTTAACTTCGCTTAACATTACCATTACGTAGAATTTTTTAAATTGAAATTTATTTGTAGCTTTATTCGCGTAGGTGAATAGATGCTTATTTATTTATTTAGTTTGACCCGCTGTAGTTTTCTCTTTACTTAATCCCGCTGTTTGCAATATTTATACAAATGACATATTCTAAATTATTCTCGGTCGCATAATACAAGTTATTGTCACGTGTATTATCTCACTTTTAGCCAGCTACCCTTGCGCAAGAAAAAAATAATCGTGACAAAGTGTTTAACTTAACGTCGTTTTGTGGAAAGGTTACGGATACGGCACTAATGCACAAATTTAACGTCGTTTTGTGGAAAGGTTAAGAATACGGCATTAATTAACGTATTGTAAAACTTTCATCTTCCAACGTCGTACGATATCGTTCGGGATAATTTAATAATAATTAGAGTGATTCAAGATGTCAGCAAGTGGAAATTAAATTAAGCTTAAAACTCTTTACGCCAAGAGGGACGTACTTTTTTCATGCATACAATACATAAGTGATCACATAAAAAATATTAACGTAGATTCAGTGCGAGAAAAGCTTTTATGTGAAATTGGGACAGTGAACTCCTTGAGTTCGGATTACGGGAATATACTAGACGAAATTAATAATTTAGAACTGAAAATTGACCCTAAGTATACAGTGAATTACCAATCACTTCTGTCGTTTGAAGACATGTGTCGCATAAAAAGGACGGCAAAGCTCTTACAGTCTCCAGCCCAGAGCGAATCAAAACCAGAAATTCAGGAACGTCCACGTGAATCACTTAGATTGCCCCCTATAGATATCCCGGTATTTAATGGGGATATTAAAACTTGGCCCTTACTTATTAATAGTTTTCAAAACACTATACATAACGATCCATCGTTATCGGACGCTGAAAGGTTGTATTATTTAATTAGTAAGTTAAGTAGTAGGGCACGGTCCATTTGTTCGGGTTTCACACCAACAGCAAACAACTATTCGTTAATTTTCAAAACGCTTAAAAATAAATACGAAGATAAGCGCATGTTAAGCTCTTAATATCTAGACCGTCCGTGAATGCAGCCATCGATTTCAGCGCATTTTATATCACTTTGACCCGAAGGAACCTCTAATGGTGTTTGAATTTAATCGCGTTTGTTTCGGTTTAAAGTCGAGCACATTTCATCCGCTACGCACGGTGAAACAGCTCGCCGCTGATGAGGATACTTCTTATACTAAGGCTAGAAAGGCACTCGAGAGTGGTTTGTTTATGGATGATTGCGTGTACTCGGTCAATAGCGTAGAGGAGGCCATCTTAACCACGGCCAAGGTTATAAAGCTCATGAAATCGGGTCAATACGATCTTGTCAGGTAGACTATTAATTCGCATATGGTTTTGGATATAATCCCACTATCACACTGCCTTTCGGCTGTAAAAGAATTCGACGATTCTGATACATATAAGTGCTCAGTTTGTGTTGGTCATCGGGGTCTGACGTATTTAGCCTTAAGATAAACCCGCCCGCGGAAACGTGCACAAAGTGCACAATGCTGACATGCGTTGCTGGATTATGAGATGTCATGGGTTCCGTAGCCTCGGTGGTATATATATGCTAAGCTTTCGATTAAACAACTTTGGTTATGGGAATGCGATTGGGATGACCCGCCGCCTAATAGCATTGTGGCTACGATGTAAAGAGGAACTTCCTTTACTAATCGAAATTTAAATACCATGTCATATAAACGTCGATAAAAATAGCGTCGTCACTGTCGTCGGGTTTGCAGACGCTAGCGAGAAGGCTTACGGGGGCGTTGTATATTTTTACGTCCAGAACAATAGTAGATATTTGATCAGCTTCATTAGCTCGGGTGGGAAGGGTCCAAGACAAGTTAGGATCACGGAACTTTTATCACGTGTCCAGTACGGAAAACCCTGCCGATTATCTATCTCGTGGACTCACTCCGATGCAAATAATGGACCACCCGCTTTGGTTCTACGGACCTTCTTGGATTCACTTGGAACCCTCGCAGTAGCCCATAGCCGATTTCAACCCTTCGTCAGTGCCCCAACCACCGGAAGAGAGCAGGGACGCTCTGGTTGCGAACGTTTCGAGCGAGGTTTCTCCAATCATTGCTTTGGCTAACCGTTTCTCCTCTTGGTCGAAATTATTGCGTAGAGTGATTTTTGTAGCATTTTTTTAATCTAACGCCTTTGAAATATCTGCCCGCCATAGACATAGACGGGACAAACTAAAAATTGCTGCACACCATAAATTATTAGACCGGCTGGTGCAGTGATTTTGGAAACGATGAAAGACGGAATATTTGCATACGTTGCAGTCTCGGCAAAAATGGAACGCAACAACTGAACCTTTAACAGTCGAGGCTGTGGTTGTACTCACCAAGGGGAATACGCCGCCTCTCTATTGGCCATTAGGGATCATCGAAGAGGTTTTTCCCGGATCCGACGGGGTAAGTAGAGTAGCTCACGTTAGGACCATGACTGAGTCATACATGCGTCCTGTTGTCCGTTTGTGCCCTTTGCCCAATAAATAGTTTGAATTAGCTTTCTAGGTTAGATTAGTAGTTGAAAATTAGGTTTAATCTTAGCGTTAGTTAGTTTTGAAGGGGACCCTTCAAGCCAGGGGGGATGGTTGCGCGGAAAAAGAATCGGGTATTCTCATAATTTTGTTCGAGGGTATATAGCTCGCCAGTGTCCGTCCTTCCCGTATCCACATTCCTTCCTCACACACTGAAGGGGGAGGGGGGTCAAAAATGTGGTGCCACCTTTTCGGCCAAGGTAGGAGGTGTCAGGAAACCGCACATACAGTCCACCTAGTGACATCTCGCATAATAGGGTCAAGACCCGACCTGGGAATCGAACTCAGGAACACCTAGCCCGTAGCCCAACCACCATTCAATTTAGAATATAAACAATTTGTTTTTTTAATTTTGTAAATATTTTGTTTGTACTTTTTTTATGTATAATATTGTAAGTAAATATCTTTTTCTTTCACTCAAGCAAACTCAAACGGATTTTTTCAAAGCCACCGAAGGTATGCAATTGCTGATAGGTCATACGATCTATCTAGCGGTTGTATGCTTTCTGTGTGCTTTGTTAAACACGTCCTCGACAGCACTGAATATGAAACTGAAGAGTGGAGAGAGATTAAGATCGGCGTATTTTTATAAAACTGCTAAAAACAACAAAACCAATCTTGGGCTTGCCCTAGTTTGGAGCCCTAGCTTCGCCACTGGCTACGATATGAGTGACCCAAGTACAGCGGTGAACTATACAGCCTGACTAATAAAAAGAAGAGCTGATTATTTAATCGTAAATTGGATAAAAGGCTATTATTTTACTAAATAATAATGAAAAACTTGTGCGCCTCTTATCGATTATTCTGCACGCCACTATAATAAAATATTGATTAAAAGTATTAAGTATATTATCATTTTATTATCTTCTAGATCTGAAACTACAATTGCATGCTGTATGTTGCATTTATTTCAAGTGGGAAGCTTAGTTTATCGATAATGTTTATATATCACAAAACCCGGTTTTTGATCAAGAACCGGAAGAGACAAAAAGTAAAAAAATAGTAAACTTCATGTTATCAGTTATCACAAACCCAGAGAAAATCCAGTTTTTATATAAACAAACTGAGACTGATTTAGTTTTGTAATAAAATCAAACAAACCTAAGCTTAAATTTTATCATACGCCTAATCAAGTTCAGGTTTATTGATTAAAACTCTGATTTTACCATACACCTGCGACATATACACTGTTGCTGCATTTTATTATCACCCTCCTGTAATATTTGGTATTTCTATATTGTAATTTTATTATTCAAAATATATTTTCATATTTAAGTTCCATCCATCCTGTTCTAATGACCGTTGACCGTTTTGAGCTTACGATGCCTTTACCACCAATACGGTTTTATTTTTTAATTGTATTTCATAATAGTACACAATGAAAAACAAGTTTCATTAAAACTACAGTATAATAAGACATAGATTTATATACTGTGTTAAAATCATAGTTTGGGACTTGTGTTATTTATGCTATGTACATCATAACTAAAATGCTGCATACGTGCTTAAAATCAATTAAGTCCGCTTATAATACGGTTTATAATTATACATTTAAATGACGAGTTAGTTATATAAACGACACGCAAACTTTATTAACCGACGATTTTCTTGCTTAACCTCCTATATCAAACACAAAAGAAGGTACAGTATGATTTGAAAAGATGAATAAAGATGACTAGGTGTATACATATGATAAAATTAAGATCAAACCCAAACTTACCACTGCAATTCAATGGGCTCAAAATCAAGAATAATACATGCCAGTTGATAGTTCCGCCGCCATTAAAAAAAGTATAAAAGTTTTTTCCTTTCCTTAGTGGAATCTTTAATTCAGATACAGACTTTTTTAATTAACACTATTTATTAAATAAGTAACAATCTGAATAAGACACAATCAATAAAGAAATCCACTTAAAACGCAAACAATAACCTCTCATCGAATTACAAAGCAGTCTAACGCGCAAGCGATATATTGCTTATCGATTTCCAACAGGCGTCGTATTTGTTTGATCAAAATAAATGAAATGTGTAATTCGATATATTACGTCAGGACTTGTTGATATAAACAATTATTATTTCTTTAATTCCGGTATGTTCTCCTTCAGTTCAGAAACTAGCTTTTTATATCTTTTTATATTTAATTTTTTATGAGGTACGTACGGGTTACCGGGCCATCTGGATGGTTCTAAGAACCAGAAATCATCCGTGCGGACCCAAGGTGGATCTCTAGCATTTTTTTCCATAAAATTGACTTGACAAACGGTCTATCAGTCTACCTGATGGACTATATCTGGGGCATGCCATATTGGAAAAAATCTCGGAACTGTTTTACAATACTGCAGACCTAATTCCGGAATCAACTAAACTAGCAACCATTAACAGTTTTTGGTTTCTAGCAAGAGGAATAAGGTTTGTATCATACGAAATAAAAGCAGGTATGACATCAGTCTCTTAATCAAATTAATCCACATAACTTTTGATCTCTTGAGCTTAATAAAACTGTAGGTATTTATTTATAAAATGTTTAATTTCGGACGTCAATCTATCAATAAATCAATTAGCATGAAGAGCCATGAAAAAAAAATGTGTAACTTAAAAAACATTTTTTACCATAGAACCTAACGTGGTAGAATTACAACTATAGTTATTTGTAGTCCACGTTCTAACAGAATACCAGTGTAAAGTAGCAGGATATTGATACTGTGTTTCTTATGGTGAGTGTAGAGAACCGGCAGTGGCGGTCCTAGCAAAAATTTTAGGTGGTGCGAGATCTCATAGTGACATCCCTCTAAATTCAAAACTTTAGTGTTCCAATACTATGCAGTTGCTTTTTCGTGATTTTAAATAGTATTAGACCTATCAAATATCTACAGGTGCACAAGCACAGTTGTATCTGTCGCTCTTGCCATAGTAGTTGTTCTGCTTATTAGCGTTAAGATATATTGTCATTTCCACTCGCACTGCTCTGGTGCTCTAGATAAAGCCACTATGCTGGCCTTGCTGCGGTGACAAGTCATACAGATTATTTCTCATAATAAAGGTTAATAATCTTGTTTGATAACATTTATTTAAACTGTCGTTCTGCAGACAGTGGTAAAAAAGATAAAAGATCTACCAACAACAAACTTAATGAAAAGCCTAGATGGCCAGCTTTCTGGTATACGCGCTTGCAATTTTTAATTAATTTGGAATAATTTTGGTTTGGATAATTTTGGTTCTGGGTAACAGAATTTTCTATAGAAAAGATTCCAAGATGAGATAGCAATCACACGGTAAAAAACGTTAATTTTAAACAATTCTTTAGGATTCAGTTGGTGTCTCACCTACGGCTTCGTACACAAATAATATTTTCTTTCCTCGGAATTGGGCTGGCTTAAAATTTGGATCTATTCTATTATTATAGCAGATGAAAAGGTTCGGTACTGTTTCAAAATTGTGACAAAATTTTCAACCAATACGACACCTTTGATAAATCCATAGATTCAGACTGCATAGCTTTTTTTGTGCGAGGAGCTATGCAGATCTAGACAGACCAGTATCACTGCGACCTAAAAGATCTAATGTGATATCTTCTATGGCTATAGTTCACTTCTAAGCGCAATGTCTTGAGTGAATAGGAGTCGCTTACCCGAGAGCAATTTCATTTCTAAGCGAAGTAGGTAGTTTCTCAGGTGTGTTAAGTTTGCGCATTAAGGGTCCTAAATCAGTCAGGATGTACAGAAGCATTTCTTTCATTAAGGAACAAAACCGGCACATCCTTGAGTTGGTTAGTCCCGGGATGGCCATGTGCTTTTTAAGACAACAGTGTCCAGTCAGGACTGTTGCCAAAATGCGCAGTTTATTTTTTTACCTAATCCCAGGGCTTCTGAAACGAATTTACGATCAAAAGCCCGGATTAAGGTTTTAAAATGTTTTAAGCCTGGTGTATCAAATCAGATCTGAAGTGATTTACTGTGATAAATAGTTTTAAGGGTCAATCGGGCTAAGCTTCTTGAGATTCCACATAATGGCTCGGTTCTAAATTGTGTGCTCTTTATGCCCTCCCTTGCGAGCTCATCGGCAATATCGTTGCCTATGATACCTGCGGGGAACGGAACCCATCTTAAAACTAACCTGTTGTTACATTCCAAGGCGTTTAGACGGTTCACGCAGTCTCCAACTAGCTTCGAGTTCACTAAGTTTGATCTCAGCGCTAGCAGTGCTGCTTGACTATCAGAGTTCATATAGATTATATGATTGACGTAGTGTTTTGGCAGATTGATTTCCGCACACTGAAGTAAGACGAAAATTTCTGCCTGGCAGATGGAGGTGAATGTACCTTAATACTACCAAACTAAGTTTCAATTTGGGGCATCCCCATAAATTCTAAAGCCGAGGTCCATTTTTGACCAATCGGTGTACCATATAAGGCTACCAACTTCACAGATAACCTGTCCATTCAGCCACAGTCTTCTCTGGAGGGTAGTTTAGACCCGTGTTTCCTCGATTGAGTCGTGGATGAATCTCAATTTTTAGGAAATCAAGCACAGATCGCCCTGTGCATTAATCCTTTACAAACTAGCCCTCGCCTCCTGGTCTAAATAAAGATCAATGGGCATTAGGCACAGAAGTGCATTAAGAACTGCTCCAGACGATTATCTCATCGCTCCAGTTGCCATTAAGTAGGCAGTCCTTTGCAGACTATTAAGTCTGTCCGCAGTCGTTTTTTGGTTGGCCTTTTTACATCAGATAATTGAGGCGTAGGTGATAATCGGCCTCACTATGCTGCCGTACAGCCCTAGGATCATACTGGGACGCAAGCCCCAGTTATTCCCAACCATACGACTGCACGTACCTAAAACCATTTCAGCCGTATGACATACGTAGCTAAGGTGAGAATAACACGTTAGTTTTTGGTCGATTGTTACGCCCAAATACTTAACTATTTCGATAATTAAAAGAATCAGGTATTACTTTGCGGAAATCCATTATGTTGAAGTTGTTAGAACTGAATTTGCTCGTTTCCGCGTAATAAAATACAATGATGTGTCCTGCCCAGTCTGAAGAGCAGCCACCTCCCACCCTCCCTCAGTTGCGTGCACTATTCCCTTCATCACCACTTCCAGCACCACCACTCTCAACACCAACACCCCCAGCGCCAACTCTCCTAGCACCACCACACTAGAAACGACACACCACCCTTGATAATACGACATGTGTTTCGCCTCTACACGAGGCATCATCAGATGAAGTAGACTTTGTGGAAGCTAACACTATCTTCGTCACCACTAATCCCATCACCACCACTCCTAGCACTCTCTCCGTTCTCCACACACTGCTATTTATACAACTGGTTGATCAGCGAGTTGTATAAACAGCAACTGTTTCGGTTCGCCGCTCACTTAGCCTTCAACCACCGCAGAGACTATTTCGCCTGTGGATGCGTCGTGTAGAGGCGAACCACGTATCGTATTATCAAGAGTGGTGTGTCATTCCTAGTGTGGTGGTACAGGGAGTAGTGGCTACAGGGATAGTGCTCTTCAGACTGGGTAGGACACATAGCCTTATTTTATTACGCAAATATGAGCAAATTAAGTTCTAATAACTTCAACCACATGGATTGAAAATTGCCCGAAAATATTGAGTCGAATTCTGGTTTGTACACCTTTAATTTTCCTGCCACGTTCACACCATTACTGTACTCTTGACCTCGACAGTCAATTTCCCTCAAAAATTTCATGTCTAAGTCAAACACTTGTACAACTGCATTAAGAAAGGGGCCAGGAAGTCCTTTTTCCGAAGAGTCACTTACTGACTTGTAAGCAACAAAATACTTGTGCTTTGATTTTCTAATTAGCGTCAACAAAACGAAATGTTAGTTATAAGAGTGAGTTTATTGGTGACCGGTGCCCGGTGGTAGCGTCCCGGTTGATTCCGACGACCCCCTCCCCCCCGCGACGACGGCGCCCGGTGCGCACCACTCGCACCGTCCTAGGGCCGCCACTGAGAACCGGAGACCCTTTTTATACTGGGAACGAGGCATTCCATCTAAGTTAGTCCTTGTGGGGGACAACGTATCTGCATTTTGATTTTTAATAGAGGATAAATGTTTGTCTATGGACCACAACATCCACTTACCATCAGGTGGACTTTGTGCTAGTTTGTCACCCTTATTTTATAAAAACAGAAAAAATAACAATATTACTCCTCTCCGTCCCGGAATCGAAATAGCGGTAAATTTGTTCCAAAATTCCGGAGTGGCGTAATTTTGGAATTTCGGAACGCCTGCCCTTACTACGCAGCCCATGGATACCCTCAACCAACTTCAAAAAAGTAGGCTGTGTTGTCAGCTCTAATGACTAAGATGGAATTTCACAGTCTGCAAATGTGCAGGCTCTTTATACTCTTCAGACCGGAACACCGAAGGACATAGTCGGCGGCAGGTACAGAGCATGAAGTGGTACCAAACGAGACGAACTCCTAAGTAGAAAACGCATCTCTGGGAACCCCTGGGAAGGGTGGTCGCTACCAAGCTATTTCTAATTTGTTTTGTGTTGAAAAAAAATAGTCCCGCTGGGTTTCTTGCTGGTTCTTCCCAGGACAGAGGTTTTTTTTTGCGAACCAGTGGCAAATGAAAAAAGTGACTTTCAATAAGTATTGTTTATAATCGACATTGAATAAAAAAGTTTTTGTTTCTATTTCTGTTTCCGTCCTACCACCTAGATATCAAATGGTAAGTGGCTGCAGATCAAGCCTGTAGTCAAGCATACATAAAACTATCTAAAAAGCTTCAACTGCACGGAAGAGATTATAATGCCTTTTTTCTTATCTACCTCCCAATTATAAAACATTTAAGAATTAAGATCACTACACATTCATACTAAAACCCCAACAATTTGTCGTTTGCAAAATGATGGTTAAGACTGAAACGGAATGAGTAACTTGTCCAGTTATTGGTTTATCACAAAAAGAGTTTTCTGATATCATTATAATTTGAAACTAAAAGGCTAAGGTAAGTAAACTTACCATATGGTACCGGATGTGCGTACCGCCGGAGCGAACACCCTCGTTGAGCTGGATCGAACTGACACTGCCTGCGTCATCATCCATAAAACCGGTTTTCTTGTAACGCGCCATCTGTTAAAAACGATGTGCCTTATTACACAACGATACTGTAAATGAGTCGGCGTCAGAAGCAGATCATGTGATCTACTTCTGACTGCTTTTTAAAACGGCAGAGGGTCCTTGTTTAAGACTAGCATCTGGCTCCTTAATAAATTTTCTGGCTATTACAAGTAATATAAACACTATTTTTATTTAAGCAATGTGCACACGAGCCGTATGGTGGTGGTTATTTTCATCCAATTGTTGCCGTAAGAAGCGACTAAAAAAATGCTAGAAAAATCTTATCATAAACAGTCGCGCCTGTCACCAAGAGGGATAGGCAGAGACTACAAACTTCAATTTAGCACGATCGTGACATACCTCTCTCGGCTCCTCCACATCCAACACACAAACCACATTCTTCTCTTATCACACGATTTCTCACCCTGTCACTGAGATTAAGCCCTAACATACTCCCTAACGACCGCTTTTCTACTGCATTTATTCCCATCTCGTGCTTCTTCCGCCACACTAAACTTTCACTACCATACGTTAAAGTAGAGACTAAGTAGGGACACAGCATTATGAATTGCCATACGTGCCTTTTTTGACACATTCTGACTTTCCAAAATAGTGAAAAATCTTACCAGTTACAATAATTTTTTTTTATAGGATAGGGTGACAAACGAGCACACAGTCCACCTGATGGTAAGTGGTTGCTGTGGCCCATAGTCA
>DWHP01004144.1:0-12812 GCA_018247895.1 Parnassius honrathi
ACCCCTTACTATCCCGTCGGTGTCGTAAGAGGCGACACAGGGAGATGGGCAGCAGCGTGCTCCTAAAACGACTAAAAATAAATAAATTTTTGTTGCCAATCCGCTTGTCAAGCGTGGCAACTATAGCAAACCCCTGCCCCCCCTTATGAGGCTATCTATGCGGGAAGTCTATGTTCTGCAGTGGACTTTAGTAGGCTGTAAAGGAATGGACGGAGATTGTAAAAGAATTTTAGAAAAAAAACAAACGTAACAATTTTGTAGGCAAATATTATAATAAAATAATATAATACCATGAAGTAAAATTCATTTTTTTATTGAAGAATACCAGCAATACCGTTAACACTACTAAAACTCCCAGAAATCACTCCAACTAAGCTAAAAAAATGTGCTTTTTAGTTTGCAGTCTGTACCTTTAATCATATTACTACTGTCACTTCAACATTCTTAAAACATTCTTAAAATGTCATTACTTAAAATGTCAATGTCACGTCATGAAATTGTCGTATGTTTATGAAATTAATGCAAAATAAAATTACTTTAATATTAGTTACTGACATAATGAAACGAATGTAGCATTATTAATAATTTGTGGTAGGATAATGACCTCACGACGATTAACACAGATAAAGCTAACTACGCGTTCGGAATGCTGCTTATGCCATAAAATACCTTTATTTTACTACTTTGTACTGCGAATAGAATACAATTATCATACATAATTATTATTTCAACAATATTTTTTGAACATGAATTTGGTCCTACGAGCCGGATTAATTCGAATCCTATCGCTAGATTTCATTGCAAACTAAAATAAAAACTAAAATGTAATATTATTAACATATCTATCTTTTTTAACCCGGAAGTTGTTAGATAAACAAGAATTAATGTGCTAAAGTTGTAAATTAATAAATTATTATTAAAAAAGTCAGATTGCAGTGGTTTATTAAACTACACAACGACTCATTTGAGTAGTTCAATAAATCAAATACAAAAGTGACACTCAGGGATGAAGACAAATCTAATAAATTCTCGCGTTTCAAAATCCGCCAAGTCGTAAAAACTACAGTTTTTTTTTAAATTAAAATAGGGGTGTGAAATGAGCGCACAGTCCACCCGGTGTGAATGCTGTTGCTCATAAATATCCAGATATAGATCTATATCTATCCTCAAATAAGGATCAAAATCCATATGGGTCGCCACCTCTGAACAAGGAGTTTTCTTCCACGTACGATCGCAGTGTGGAATAGTTAACTCCGGCGATTTTTCCGGACCGATACGAACTGGGGACCTTGAAGAAAAGAGCTTACTCCTTTCTAAAGGGCCGTCAACGCACCTGCAATTTCCCTGGTGTTGCGGTTGATCATGGGCGGCGGTAGTCACATAACATCAGGTGAGCCGCATGCTCGTTTGCCCCGTCTTCTATAAATATAAATAAAATAATAAAATAGTCTAAGATGGAATGCCTGCATTAGTAAAAAGTGTCTACGGTTACCGTTGTCCACGACACAAATACTAGTTTTATGTATTTATTTCACGCTGGCATTTTGATCCCTTCCTGTGATCTTTCCCCGGTTGAACTAACGGATTCGTACTGTCTTGTTCTACCACGTGTATGAACGTAAACGATTATTGGAATTGCTTAATTAAAAATGCTAAATTTACAAAAAGTAACGAATGAATAGACACGTAAATACCCATTCATCCGTACATAGATTCATACAACTCCAGAATAATTGCGAGCTTCATCCCGTCAATTTATTTGCCTCATTACAACAAAATCCTGAAACGGTTACGTTTTATACGTAATTAAGTACTTTGCAATACTAAGTATTCGATGGATTAAGTAACAGGTATTAATAGTTTACTAAGAGTCTTTAAGAGAACCGTGGTAGCTCAGATGGTTAGCACTCGCTGTAAATTTCACAGCACCCGAACGAACCGGGTTCGATCCCCGCCAGCACCAATGAAATTGTTAATTGCAATTTTATGTACTGGTTTCCCACTTGCTCGGCGATGAAGGAAAACATGGTGAGGAAACCTGCACGTCTGAGAAATAAGAAAAAAAATTCGAAGATATGTGAAGTTTACCAACACGTATTGGGGCAGCGCGGCGGACACTTCCTTGACCTAATGCCCTCTCAGAAATGGGGGGAGGCCTGTACCCAGCAGTGGGACGTATATAGGCTGTAATTTTAAATTTTTTAACTTTAAGATTCTTTCACGTAAATGACTGAAATTTGACATGGTTAAAATTACAGTATTTGAATATAGTCCTGAGGACACGATTGGTCGGCAACATCATTAATTATTAAATCGATGATTTAATTTGAATTTATTAAATATAGTTCAGTTCGGTTTTTTGATTTAGATTTGATTTTTATTATTTTTTATCGTGTAGTGGCGATGTAAGAACATCCACTACCCCGCATTTATATCATTTCGTCGGTTTCGTAAGTGCCGATAGAGGGAAACAAATCAGGAAGGTAGCGTCTTCCTAATAACGACTAAAAATAAAAATAAAAACTGCGGTGCCACCCGCCAGCCAAGCGCAGCAACTATGGCAAATATCCCGCCAATGAGGCAATTTATGGAGGAAATCTAGATTCAGCAGTGGACCTTAATACGCTGTAACGGTAAATAAATAGATGAAAAGTTTCGAAAGCTAAGGTACATGAGGGTAATATGTTCCTTAAGCTTTGCCGCCCAATAGAACCAAAACTAGGAAATTGACAGCGACAAAAACATACAGTCGTATAATGTAATTAATATATTAAGAAAAAAACAGCAAACAAACTTTGGTAATAAAAAAAACTAACTGCACTAAATCATACTAAAATCTGCCAAAATATTTATTATAATGTCAACTATCAAAATGGCGTCGATAAAGCATCGCCCTTTTGATCCTTATTGGATTGACTGATGAAGAGCTCTCGTATCATGAAGCCACCTATGCAAACAAGGCTGTAGTTTTTGAGTTAAAAGAAAGTAACCATATTTACCGGATGACCATATTACCCCAACATACTAACTATATTTATTATATATATGAAGCCATTTTTTTCTAAAATGGGTTCTTCGATGCGTAAAAAAGGGAACGTATTTCTCCCCTTTATATTATGTTAACTACTCAGTAAGAAATAATACTGTTAAATGTGTTGCCAATTTCTAATAACGCGGCTATATTGTTACGTAGATGAATTTTCGAGGATCCTGCCATGGAGTGTTATTTGGGTTTCTTACTCAGCACAGGGTTGCCATTTGTTTGAAAATATATTCAGAAGGGTTTCAAATTCTAATATATTTATTTTATCATTAATTTAAAAGATTTATTGCTCTAACCATAAAGGTTACAAAGGTGCCAATTAACGTTCTCTGCCAGTCAACCCATGTGTTAATAAATTAGTGGTAGGGGACCTAAATAACTAAATATAATAAATTTATATAGATATAAAACAAGTTAAAATAAGGCTTGTAAATTACACTAATAAATATGAATACAAATAAATACATAATAATCCATATATAACATTTATCCTTAAGACACGTATACACATACACATAAATACATATATACATACATAAATAATATGTCTGGATAAAGGTAGTAGTATTCACATTATGCTGACGACATTGTGTTCGAAGGATGTTCCCGGATCAATCTTTTGAAGAATATCTTATTTGGTGCTTTCCCAATGTCTTTAGGTAAGGAGTTCTAGAGTAGTGTAGCCCGAACAGTAAAAGAATTGCCAATAAAGCCAGTAAAATGGAATGGAACTAAAATCTTCAGATTAGTTGAAGAGCGAAGTACTTTATCGTGGTTGGAGAAACGGTATTGAAATTTTTCTTTGAGGTAGGAAGGGGATGACAAATCATCTAAAACGGAGTAGAGAACAGACAAAATTCTGGAAGTGCGCCTTTCTCGGGTAGTCAGCCATCTAAGGCGAAAACGAAACAGAGATGTGGTCGTATTTTCGAAGGCCGAAAATAAACTTGATGCAGTGATATAGAAGGTGCTCAAGCTTATTGAGAATATTTTAGTTCAAGTCTGAGTAACAAATATCTGCGTAATCAGTGACAGGCAAGATGAGTGTTTGGACAAGCATATACTTAGTTTTGTATGGGAGAAGGTTTTTCAGACGGTAGAGCGATCTTAAGGTAACAGTATACACTTTTTTAGGTTCCGCAATAGAATATTATCATGCACCCAGCAAAGCGAGCGGTTATCAGCTAGTATAATATATTGGTGTTACGTTACACGATGCATATTTACTTTATTTGTATGTACTAACGATTCAACGGATAGTAAATGACTACTGCAGTCCATGTAGATCTTCCTGAACTTCAAATAAAGAAGGCTAACACAAACGTTGTCCTTTGAGGAATAAGATAGATGGTCTTTTTTTTATAGGATAGGGTGACAAGCTAGCACACAGTCCGCCTGATGGTAAGTGATTGCTGCGGCCCATAGACATCTATATCTATCCTGACATTATATCTATCCTCGATTATATATCGAAATGCAGATGCGTTGGCACCCGTGAGGACTAAGGTGGAATGCCTCTTTTCCAGTAAAAAGGGTCTCCAGTTCTCTACACTCACCATACGAAACACCTCTCAACTCTTTTATACATAGTGTATTATCTATGCTCTCAACTAGCAAACATCACGGATGAGAACGAAACCGGCACATACACTGGTTGTACGATCGAGTTTTGAGATTTTGAAGTATGCCAGACGAGAAGATGTGTCGCATTCTCCCGAACGCTGCCCAGCTGAGTCGAATCCGTCAATTCATGTCAGAAGTCATGCGTAACGTCTATGTCAGACCTATGCCGGTGTGACATTTGTTGTTGGGAGCTCTAACCTCGAAGTTGTTGACGAGTATGTTTTCCTGGGATAAGTAGTCCGACTAGGTAAATTCAACCTCGACTGAGAGGTTAATCGACAGATTCGACGGATATCCTTTTTGGTATCTTTCAACAATTTAAAATGTCTGTTTTTTTTGTGTTACTTTATCTGTTAGGGGTTAATGAGCTGGTGTATTTTCTGTTCCATTCTGTATACATAAGAGTGACATAAAGCCAATAGTCAAACTGATGGCAAATAACGAATGCTGACTTATTCAATAATCAACAGTAATTATCTTTGTTTAAAGTCGACGGAAAATATTGACGTTTGACAAAAGAAACTTTCATTTTTTGCGTAGAAAAATAAAGTTTTCATTTCATTGTATTTCATTCGCGCAGCTTCTGTAGTAATCTCTACGCCTAGCAGGTAATGATTGTCACACTATGACGCTGGTTCTTAATTTTACATACCTGGCGTCTTCATAAGCAGCTTAAAATAATTATATAAACTGATGCCGTGTGGTGATGCCAAAAGAGAATCGATCATGCCATTTTGTAACGTGTGACATACACCTTACGTAAGGGGCGTCTATAGGATAAGTTAGGAAATTCTTATGGCTTCAGGTCGGTATCCAGGACTCTATTAGCTAAAAAATATGATGTCTGATGTTTTAATGATGTATTTGGGTAACTAAGGGGGAAGTCAAGAATAAGCCAAGGATTACCTTTATTATTATTTACCGCGCTGCTTCCTAAATCGTCAAGCGGGTGGTAAACCAGCACTTTAAATTGCGATTAAAATTGCAAAAGGTGTCGGGGCTAACCCTTAGAAAACAATGCTCGATACGCCTCTGAAGATTTATGGTATCATCTATGCAAATGTAATGTATCATGTTGGCAACCCTATTCAATGTAATAAAGGGAACTGCGTACATTAACAAACGTATACACCGGTATGAGCACGTCTTTTAATTTCAGTAATAACGTTTCGGAGTTAAAAGCCAGTAAATTGTAAGTGTATATTTACCACCGCTACACCCTTTTGTTTGTTATTACGAATAGTACTTTGTAAATTAGTTGGATAAACATATCCCCTTTATGAAGAGATGTTAACTATAGTTAATTGTTCGAATATCAAGTTCGTTAATTTTTAATATAGAGCGCGGAGATTAATCAAGAATTCTGGCGCTGGTTCTTATTACATCATGTAACAATATCCCGGTTCTTCCCAAGACGAGTTTTTTAACAAGTATTATTTATATTATGTAAAGTAGCAATCTATATATGTCCTACACCTAAGGAAAGGCCTCTGTGCTTTCTTGAGAGGGTTTAGAGCAACAAAGGAACCGCCACGCTATCCTTACGCGAATTGATACTGAATTAAAAAGTCGGTCTAGCGTTAGTAAGTGCGACAGGTGATCATGTGGCCCGGGGTTCAAAATTTGCGTCGTGTCCGGAGTCAGGAAGTTGGCGGTGTTTTACCCTCGTGCTTCAGGAAGTACGTAAAGCAGTTGGTCTTGCGTCTGATCTATCTCCGGTAGTATGAGATTGCCATTCCATCGAACTATGGGAGTCAGGGAATAGAGAACGCATCCGAGCTTGTGCACTCCATGAACTCAATCAAAAATCCTATCTTGCGCAAATGGCTAGTCTTCATTGAGACTGAAAGACGTTATTATATCATGATGTTTGATACATTTATTATATTTTATATAATTAATAATAATTACCTCGTCTTAAATATAAATAATTTAAAAGAGTATTTATTTTTAATCATTATTAAAATCAACAAGAAACGCTTTGAGTTACGTGATGATATCAGAATGTCGAAGGTTCTACGATTCTTTTCATAAGTTTTCACAGAAAAATCAAGCGCCATGTCAAGGCCAGTTTATTAAGAGAGTAAAATATAAACACACTGAGAAAAGAAAACTTCCAAGAAAATGTTGAATCGGAATTCTGTGTTTTTAGAGTTCCGTGCAAAATGCAAAAAATAATGTGTGCATGTACGTTTGTCTAAATTTTGCATTATCATTATCATCGCCGCATCTCAAAGTGCATTGTTGAACGTAGGTCATAGATCACCATAAACCAAGCTATAAATCACTTCAGATCTGGTCTGATACACCACCAGACTTAAAACATTCTAATACCTTAATCCGGAATTATGATCGTAAATTTGCTGCAGAAGCCCTGGGATTAAATAAAACTAAACTGCGTATTCTGGCAAGAGCCCAGACTAAACTCTGTTGTCTAAAAAGGCCCATAGGACCAAACAACTAGGATGTGCCAGGTCTGTTCCTTAACGAAAGAAACGCCTCTGCACATCGCTACTGATTGTGGTCCCTTAATGCGCAAACGTAACACACATCTGAGAAACTACATACTTTGTCTAGAAAAAGTGAAATTGCTCACAGCTAAGCAACTTTTTCTATTAGTTGAAAACGAAAGGCTTAGCAATGAACTATAGCCATTGCAGCGATCACAAAAGATCTTTTTTCAGGCTTAGCAGGCGGGTTGTGCTCATCTTCTGTGTCAGTTGCCCTCTATGGCCTCCAGCGAAACCTACGGGATGATATGGGTTTATGCGAATCCACTCAATTCTCTTTTACCGCCATTATACGACTACGGGAGTTTGAACTCATTTTGGGTGGCAAAAGACTTATTTGTAAAATATTTAATAGTTAAAAATTGGGTAATTGATTCAACCATGTCTAGTACATGAAATTCTCTATTTTTTGTCGTTTTGCTGTCTTTGTATTTTTTAATTATTAAAAACATACATGGTGTTTGAGTGCAAAAACTATGATGTCATTAATGGGTATGCTCTTCTTGCTGTTTGCCGTATTTTATTGATATGTCTTATATATTATAGATACGATTGTAGCGGTCCCATTGAAACATTATGCTGAGCTGGAAACCTATTTGGTATCACATTTGATTTTTTTTTAATTGAACACGCACAACTTACGTTCTGATTATTATTTTTTTCAAACCGACTTCAAAAAACTTTTTTTTAATGCGAACTGATTTTGATGATTATATATTTGAAAGCTGGTGCGTCTTATGTGGTCCCATATAAATTTGATTAAGATCTGACCATTAGCTTTTGAGTTATCCTTAATAATACGTATTTAATTAACTTCGAATATATTGATGATGTTCTCATTTTATTTATATTGAAGTTGGTTGTACAAAATTTTTAATTTTACCACTTGTATATCACTGCTCTTTTATGTCAAACACATTTTATTATTTTAGGTCAAATAAATGATTCTTGCTTATCAACCCGCTCGTCAAACGTAGCAACAATGGCAAATACCTGAGCAATCTGTGAGGAAGGCTTTATGTTCAGCAGTGGACTTTAATAGGCTTTAACGGTAAATGGTTTTTTTTTTCTTTATTTGTAATCAAGCAATATTGTTTATTGCTTTAATCTCAAAGTAAGTTTTATAGAGTTAAAAGTATTAATTTGCCCATCACCAAACGCCCACCATTAAATACTTATTATCACAAAATAATAAGCTATGAAAAGCAGTTATTTTTTTCTGTAAAATTACTTGTTAGTAATCACGTGACGTAACACTAAACTTTACAAACCCATAGTTTGTTAGTACGAAAACTATATGCCATATGAGTTGATGTTAATTAAAAAAAATGATTCGGATGGCAACTCGCGAACATAACTATGTACTAGCTCTTCGTAATGAGATCCGATAAAATGAGATAATGACCAATCGATCACCACAAATTACAAGTGACAACACTAACTGAACGATTCATCCACACTTGACTAAATACCTTAAGAGTTCCGGAATAACACTTTGATCGACGGCAACATATTAGCAGAGCTATAAGAGGCAGATAAAGTCTCTTCATGTTTTCGTATATCAATAGACGGGTTAAACAGCATTCCACGAGCCTTCAGCTTCAGTTTGTCGGCGTCAGTTTACTGTTTAAAAATTTGAATATGTCTAAAATAAAATTATTTTACTTGTGTGTCAGATGCCATGATATAACCTCAACAAAATTCGAGAGATAGTTTTCGTTTGTAAAAAATATTTAACATCGTTCAGTTATCACATCTTCTAGAACTTTTAATGCTTAATAGTTAATGCATACTTTGTTCTATAAAAAACTATATATATTTAATTTGTGTATGCGATGTATTATATTTTTTAAATAAATGAAAATAAACTATTTGTATACTAACAGTTGAAATAAATTTTGTTTAATAAGTTAATAATAAAGTAAAATGAAACTGAATACATAATTAATAATCGATTTTGTAACCTACTTTTTATTACTACTTTATTAATTTTGTATTTCCTATATGTGTGAATATTAAAAAGGATTGAACTTAGATGGTCTAAGGTATTAAATATAAACTTACTTCTAATGCTCTCGCCAAAGAAGCCCATATCATCAACAGCAACGTGACGATTACGAGCATGTAGCCAAACTTGATAAACGCCATCAAACTCTGAAAGCAAGAAAAAAAATTAGGTCAGCCATTTTAACCGACTTTAAGTGATATTGAACTGCTAAAAAAAGGATGCTCGTAATCGAAATACGTTATGACGTTTTTTATAGAATTAGGGTGACAAAAAAAAAACAGTCCACCTGATGGTAAGTGAATTTTTACTTACATCTGTATTTCGAATTTTAATCGAGAATAGCTACCGGTACCTCCAGACCACATATACTTAACCGTCAGGTGACTGTGCACCCGTTTATTACGCTATTTTTATTAAAAATTGGATGCTGTAGCTCAAAGACATCTACATCTATCCTCGCTTAAGGATCTATTCTCGAATAAGAATTATTGTTACCTCTGGAGACTAAGTTGGAACGCCTCGTTACCAGTAAAAAGTGCTTTTTGTAGAGAACCTACAATCGCCATACAAAACACGAAATTTGATAATCTACGCTGGTATTCCATGCAAACGTTTTTTTTTTATGGAATAGGGATGACAAACGAGCACACAGTCCACCTGATGGTAAGTGGATGCTGTGGCCCATGGATATCTACATTTATCCTCGCTTAAGAATCAAAATGCAGATGCGTTGTCACCCCTGAGGACCAAGACGGAATGCCTCGTTTCGAGTAAAAAAGGGTCTCCGGATCTCTACACTCACCCAATCACCCAATCGTTCTACAACCGTAATATGGCAGCAGCGTGGCTCTACCACGTATAACAAATTAAAAATACAAAATATATAGGTCATCGCTGTTCACTACCATACTTGATGGTCAGTTATTTGTTTGTTTTAAATAGAAAAGCAACGCCATATTTGCTTCGAAATAAAAATAAAGTCTTGAACTGAATGAAACGAGACTGCGTCATAAAGCACGCTCTGTTTTAATTAAAACATCGGCAACTACGACGCAAACTGCTGTGTATATGTTCTTTCTAGGTCAAGTTCAGTGTCAAGCAAAACCAAAAGCGCTATGCATAAAGAGTTAATTGCTATATCGTACTCCACTATATAAGGAGTATGATATAATTAGAAAAGAACATTGTTCTTTAAATGTTTCACAGTAGATTACTATAAAATTTTCCTTCTTCTTCACCAGCCCGTGAAATTCCAGTCCTGGACATGAGCCAGAAGAAGGCTTTCTCTTGATTGTCATGTTTGGCAGGCGGATTAACGACATTAGTTCCGGATGTCTTGTATCTCAAACTCCGCTGCCCATCAGCGGTCTGGATATTTAACATCTGAATTAAACGAGATTTTTAAACCGCCATCTATCGGATGAAATGAGACCTTTTTCACTATTTTAAACCAGGGCTTATATACAATCCCACCTGATGGTAAGTAGTGATGTAGCCTAAGATGGTAAAGAGCACTTACTTTAGAAAAGCCTATTTATTCACTCTTGCCTTAAAGACATTGTAGACTTAAAGATATATTGCAATCGGATGGAAAGACTGATGTTGGCAACTTATTCCATTCCTTTGCTTTAAGCATGACGAATGATGTAGCAAAACGTTTGGTTCAAATGGGTGGTAAGTCAACAACGGAAGGGTGTATAGACTTGCCAAACGTCTGCTTGTCCGATGGTGAAAGGGAGATGGAGGTATCATATTATACAACTAAGTTATTATCTTCCTGGCAAATCCCATAACCGTCTCTTGCAACGCCCGTGGGACGCAACAGGGCTATGAATTCTCTGACGCCGACACGAGACGGCCACATACAATTAAACCAACGTAATATTTATCCTCATTACGTGTACTTTATAAGTCATCAGGACATGACACTTTTTATCCCTTTCCCGGGATGGCATTGCACTTGCTTTTTGAATCTTGTTTCAGGGTAGACAATAGGTGTCCATGAGCCCTAACATACACTTTCCATCAGGTGGACTATGTGCTAGTTCGTCACCTTCACTTCTGTAAAAAAATATGGTATTCTCTCATTTAATAAACATCCCACGATTGGCAGGCGTTAAATGCAGCATAAGAAGAGGTGCAGTATTAGATATACGTGGTAAAGCCATGCTGCAACTTTATTCGTATGGTTGTAGCACAAATGAGTCGGCTTGACCGGGGAAGGACCACGCTCTCACAGAATGCCAGCATAATAGAATAATAGAAGTTCAATTCTGCTATGGTGATATGAATATACGTATGGTGAGTGTAGAAAACCAGACACCCTTTTTACAGGGAACGAGGCATTCCATCTTAATCCTCAGGGGTGGTAACGCATATGGGGCGGCCGTCGCTGTTGGGGTCGCGGATGTGTGCGAAAGCGTTCCCGTGGCCCTGCCAATATGCGACGAAGGTGGAACAGCATGGGGTTTTAGTCGGTGCGAGTCCGACATAACCCGTCCTTGCCCCCGCGAGGCGGGTATGGGTAGGCATTTCCCCATGTAAAAAAAAAAAAAAAAAAAAAGGGGTGGTAACGCATGTGCATGTTGATTCTTAATCGAGGATAAATATAGATGTTTATGGGCCACAGCATCCACTTACCAACAGGTGGACTGTGTACTCGTTTTGTCACTCATATTCTATAAAAAAAATCGCATATCTATGTAATGGTATACTTATGCACATCCATTATGTCTTATCGACTTTATTCATATCACCTTCTATAGTTTATTTTTTCTATTCTAATAATTGCTTATTCAATATATGGTTGTTTATCGACCTATGAAGGTCAATCCACACCGATTCGCAAAAACAAGACCTTCTCAGAGAAGAATCGGTCTTTTTTAAAGCTGTGTTAAAATTTGATTTACATAGTTACAACTTAAAAATACAATGTCAAAGGTTAATAAATATTTTTTAAATGTCAGTTTTAACAAAGAAAAATAGTAGCTAGGGGACTAACAATTGCACGCACCATTTTACTATTACTATATTTTACACAATACTATTCTATTCTATTTTATAGTATTTAGGTTTTTTAAGAAAACTTCCGTAACAAGTTTTATTAGTTTTGTTTCCTATTGTTGTAGTATTTTTAGGAATTTTGTAGTATCTCCTCAGTTTCAGGGCACTTCTCTTATCTCAGCCAGTATCGGAACCCTCGGTGGTCATTTGCAAGAAAAGGCCTAATTGGCCTCAAAAAGCTTGGTGTGCTCAGCAGATCTGAACACTATTTCATACCAGCACACCGCCTGCAAGATGGCGGTGTGCTGGCACCGAGAAGGCACAGATTATGCCTCACATGAAATACTGTTCCCATCTCTGGGCTGGGGCTCGCCAGTGCCAGCTCCTTCCATTTGGTCGCATCCACCATAGAGCGGTTGAAATCAGTGGCGATCGAGCTCCTTTTGTTCGGCTTGATTCAATGGCGCTGCGAAAAGATGTTGCATTTCCTTGCGTATTCTATCGCGTCTACCACGGGGCGTGCTCAGAGGAATTGCCACTTAGTCACTTACAACTCGTACGAATTAACTTGAGACCTGGGCCGACGACGTAATTGTCAATGTACGGTGTGCAAAATAATGCGTCG
>DWHP01004145.1:0-12811 GCA_018247895.1 Parnassius honrathi
ATTTCACGCTGGTATTCTGTGAGAGCGTGGTCCCTCCGCGGTCGAGCCGACCCATTCGTGCTACAACTATATTTTTAATATAACTGCAGCATGGCTCTACCACGTATAAAATAGAATAAAACGTAACCACGTAAAATAGAATAAGGGTAACAAATGAGCACACGGTCCACCTGATAGTATGTGCATGCTGTTGTCCATACACATCTGCATTTACTCTCGATTACGAATCAAAACGAGAATGCGTTGTCACCCCTAAGGACTAAGATGGAATGCCTCTGTTTTCAGTAATAAAGGGTCTCCGGATCTGTACACTTACCATGTTAAGGACAGTAGTATTAAGCTGCTATTCCGTGAAAGCGCGATCCTACCCCGGTCGAGCCGACCCACTTGTGCCACAACCATAATATAGCTGCAGTGTGGCTCTACCACGTACAACGCAGTGTAAGAATACGTACTTAAGAGGCGACAGAGGGATACTAAAACAGAGAATGGGCAGCAGCATTTTCCTGACAACAGCTGAATTAAAATAAAAAGCTACTGTTGTCAACCCGTGGCAAAGCCGAAAGCCAGTCAAAGCGTGGCAACTATTTCAAACTCTATGGGGGAGGCCTATGTTCAGCAGTGGTCTTATATAGGCTGTAATAGATAAATAGATAATTACAGCACTATTATAATTAATATTTGTTATCAACATTAGATTGTCAAAAGTTCAATATCATGGTGTGATGTTAGTGAAAATGACTGGTTTCCACACTCTAATAACTTGTAATAAACGTGATGGAAAAATACGAGATTCATTCATTAAAATAGTGATTTAATGTAAAATATCTTTACTCGACGAGTAAAAAAGATGAGGAATGTCTTTAAATTTATCATATTTATGTTTGACTCTAAACATATTCAGGCTTTTTGAATTATAAAGACGCACAACATCTGGTCATTAAAAAGGTGACGTATACGGTCAATGAAAATTGATAAAACAATGAATGACACATCCTCCATTGTTAACAATGAAGTAACACAAGATGCAAACTCACATACATCGTTAAGTGTTATTTTAGTTTATAAACGTAGCGAAACTGTCAAAACAGACAAGAGTTGGACCGGGACTGCTACACGTGGAACGGGGAACTCTTACCTAATGTATGGAAAGGCGTGACGTCTTCAGATACAAAAATAGCACGGCCTTCGCTATGACGGAAAACCGCGGAGTTCATATTCGCCGCTTTTAAATTATTTGAATTAGAGAAAGATTGATGCGCTGATGTAGTCCGCTCGTGAAAGTAGCTGATTGCTTCTCCATCATTTTTTTGTATAAATGTATAAATCTTTCTTTGCGCACCATCTTTTATTGATATACGCATTACAACACACGGTTAAGTAACATAATAACATTTTCATCGCATCTTTCTAGAGCACTTGAAAGATCTACTTCGGATAAATCAAAAACACAAAGAACTAAAGTTTCTAGATTAATGGAGTACGCAATAACCGGCAAGTTTGTTCAAAAGCAATGGTAAATTTTGTACAAATGAAATTAATCGTCGGTTTTTGTCAGTCTGTCCGTATGTTTGTTTCGGTCAACATCTAAAATGGCTGGACCAATTTTGACGACACTTTCACTTTTAGGAAAAAGAATTAAGGTTTTGCGAATTTGAAAAACCCTTAAAATTATTAAAACCCTTAAAATCCGTGTGAAATAAATTCAACGCAGACGAAGTCGCGGGTAATAGCTAGTTGACGATATCAGAGTGATAAACAATCTCGCAGTCCACCCAAAAATAAGTGGCTATTGCCACTTACTGAACTTGAATTACTATCAACCTATAAAATTATTGTGAATTGTAGCCACTGAATAAACTTTTAAGTATTTATTATGTATTTTTTACTATTATTCCAACCACCTAAACATTTTAAATTACAAATGTAAATGACCAATGCAACTTTTAAGTTGCATTGGTCATTTACGTCGAGCGCTTGGGCCCTTCGTCCACCACGGATCCGCGTAATAAAATTCTATATAAAACAGTTCGAAAAAACCAAAAGTCGCGTGAGCGTTTTTATTTTTTTCTTCAAAATTTCATTTCATTTTGATTAAAAAAATCTTTTCAACGTCTATGAATCTGATAACAACCAGCAATATGAATCATGCTGAGGATAAGCGGAAATTTAATCAAAAAGATTTATTTCATTTCGATGGGTATATTTTTCCGAAATGTGAAGACAAACACATGCACGCACTAACTGACAGCCGTACTAATATTTAATCAACTACATGTTTTGTAAATATAACTAAGCAAATGAATTACAATAAATACGCTCACCTTATAATATAATATATCTAGTTTTCAAAACATCACTTTATATTCGATTTAGTGTTTAAATTGGGACATAGCGGCATGTCGGCTAGCGCGTTGTGAGGCGTGCTATACAAATGTAGAGGTACACTGAAATAGCAGTGTTTATTATTTTTAAAAGGATTTAATCTTTCATTAAAATGTTTCATAAAGATACAGAGTAACCATAACACTTTAGTAAATTAAAACTAAAATGTCTTTAAATGTAACTGGTGTAATAACGATATTTTTTTAAATATTTGAATCTGGAAAATATTCGAATTGAAATATTCGAAACTAAATAAAGAACGCCTTCGCCCTACAACACTTATCTTGAATTTATTTGTTAATTTTTATGGGTTAAGTATTAAGTACGATATCAAAAATCAAAATAACTTTTTTACATTTATTTTGTTTTGTAATGCATTTCTAGCGAGAATCGTTTGGCTGTACAGAAGAGCTATGGTATTGACCATCTTCTTTTAAATTATCACGTAGAAAAATATGCGGTGGCAAATTAAAATATATAAAATATAGGAAAATGCTGTTATAGTCAAAACATAGGTGAATGTTTATGGATTTCGTGCTCATCGTGATGTTTGTAAGACCTTTACCAAAAATTTTTGTTAAAAACATACAACTAGAATGTTTAAGCCACTTTAGAACTTATTTGTACAGTTAGAGATAGCAACGGAACAGTCCTCATGGCGTACTGCATCCGCAAACTGCCAGCGTTGCCGCGGCAACGACTTGCCTCGACCTAGTGACCCGTCGCCTGGTGCTGCCAAGACTGCAGATGTTCCGTAGGAATATCATCGGAAATTATTGCGATATTAAGTTTTTTTTTTGTAAATAAATATAATACTTAAACACAAGTAATTTAAATGCTTTTAAATTAAAAAAAATACACTAAATTCTACACGGAACAACAGACGAACAAGAAAGTGACTTAATAAAAACGTGATACAAAAAGGCAAATTTTCAAGAAAAATAATTGTTTAGAATAAGTACTAATAAATAATATAAATTGAAACATTCAATACTGTTCATTACAAACGGAAAAACATGTTTTGAAGTTATGTCATTAAAATTATAAAATACAAAAAATTGCATAACTTGAACTCATACAGTAAATTATATAAATTTGTCACGTGCTATACACAATGTTAATATCACCTCACAGGATACTGACATATTTACATGCAGTAAGACGAAATTCATAATTGCAGCATACCAAAATTGAAATTTGTAATTTTTTTAATAAGTATTTTATTTTACAATCATGTTGATAGATTGTTTATTGGTCAGTAGTTTTCTATATTTATGTTAGTTATAGCATCGCATTAGTTTTATAACTGTAATGATGTCATAATTATGTAATAAACTAGCTTGCCAGGCAGACGTTGTTCTGCCCTTTTCGACGACCCTTTGTCATGTCCCGTTAAAAATCCTTAAATGCGCAAAAAAATTGTGGGTCACTCTTAGGCAAAAAAACTATCCTGTCTCTCAAATTGAATCAAACTACACACGGTGTGCAAATTTGATTAAAATCTGTTAAGTAGCTTAGGAGTCAATCGCGGACAAACAACGTGACACGTAATTTATATTTATTAAAATAAACTCTCGACGGAGAAAATGCCTCAACAATTAAACCGGTGCGGTAATTACTGAAAACATTAACCTTAAATGCGCTTTATTGCCTTTTATCTTCAGACAGTCTAAATTTGGTAAAAAGAGCAAACTCAAAATGTTTAAACTTCTAAACTCTAAAGCATCCGTTTAGTTGTTGACAGTAAAAAAATATAGTTCAAATCGGTTTTCTCTGAAAATTAAAAAGTAAATAAGTTAATGCTTGTCCCGGAAAGACCCTCATGGTCACCCTACATCGCCAGCGACCGTGCTCAGGAGATCAATGAAGCTGGGAGGGCGCCATTGACGCCGCTGTGCGCATTCATGCTGTCTTGTGAATGGGCACGTTGGCAATGTCACAATATCGCCCAATGAAATATATTAATTAATTTAGTTTATTTGGCAAACAAATTAGTATGTTTAAATGTATTTTAATGAATCCATACGCTCCCGAACTAATGAAAATTACAAAACACTTGTAGATTTTTCGTAGGTGTGAATTTTTTTTTCATGGAATAATTAACGGAATAGTTAAAGAAACAAACGAGCACACAGTCCACCTTATTGTAAGTGGAAGCTGTGATCTCTACACTCATGATACGAAACACAGCAGCATTAAGCTGCTATTTTACGCTGGTATTCTGTGAGAGCAGGTCCTTCCCCGGTCGAGCCGACCCATTCGTGCTACAACTAGACTACTTATATACCTGCAGCGTGGCTCCACCTATAGTTGTTAATATGTTATATATTTCATGTCTTTGTATTGTTTTGTACGAAAGCATGAATAAAATTTCTTTTTTAATACATTTTTATAATTAAATTCTTTTGACACCGAATTCTATTATATTCTGCGGTTTTAATGTAAGGGAAGCCATTTAAAAAAAGTACTAAGTCTGATGAAATGATATAAGTAGTTTTAAGTTTACCCTTCTTTATCAGCCTGTGACAGTCCACTGCTGGACCTGGACTCTCTTTGCTGCAGCTTCCTTTTTTACCGAATTAATGAAAACGAATAATTCCACGTGAGTCCTCACGGGTGACATCTGTATTTTGAATCGTAATCGAGGATAGATATATATGTATCTGAACTACAACATCCACTTACCATCAAGTGGACTGTGTGCTGTACTGCGCGTTTGTCACCCTTATCCTAAAAAAGGCAACTGTGCAGTGACAAATATGGCAGTGCCAAGTGTTTAACATTGCTACTCCTGCGACAGATGCACCACCACCCACGAACTTCCCAGGCTTCAACTAACCAGGCGGAACTCTCTGAGTGGCATTTTTCTCTCTGGTAACTGGTAATGGAAACCAAAACCACCAAAATGGGCTACAGGCGCGTTATCACCTCAGAACTAAGGCTGAGATCGAGCGTACTTTGACTTTACTTGCGGAAACTTAGCTGAGTATATGCTTAGCATAACGTTTTGATTCTGAATTTATAGTTGTATCTAGCTAAGATTAAGCTATGCTTATGCTAAGGCTCACCAGGCACACAAAAAATATTGGATGCTCCATTCCACGCATTACGTTCTTGATTTCATTGTACAAATTTAAAAAAAATATATTTAATAATCGAAAACTGTATTTCATAAATAACTTATTATTACATGAAACAGAAAAGGCCGAGTTTAAAAAGAGAAACGGAACGTTTGCTCAGCAGGTCGGGCGCTGTCAAATTACTGTTTCCAACGTACTTTTGATTTATTGATATTGTGTGCATTTTACCAATTTGGTAAAATGCACACAATATCAATAATTCCCGCTCCCGGAATTCGGATTTGACATTCTTTGGGCTTTTCCGGTTTTTATTAAGAACCATTTGTTTAAGAACCCTGTGATATAATGAATATGGAGGTACGGTCTATAGACCTCAGTCTAAGACGGAAGTGCCTGGTGGACAGTAATCCCACCTCGCCTTGACGACAGAAATATATAAGTGTAATAGATACTATCATTTTAGTTATGAATGTAATAAATTCAGATTCAGATTTCACGCACTTCCGGACATCTGAATCATCAGGAAGTTTGCAGATGAATAAAGTATAGATAACAATATAATAGCCACGGCAGTATATGATAAATATAACAGCCGTGGTAGCTCAAGGTAAGCGCTCGATGTAAAGAATCATGTCCAATCTTGACCTGAAAATTTTCTAATGCGTCTAGTGATGTAAAATATCTTTTAAAATTGCCTTTATTTTCCTTATTTCGTATCGCATAATTAAATTTTCCAATAAAGCCAGGAATGAAGGAAGAAAGGAAAAAAAATATTATCAAGTTTATCATTCTCAATAGACTTTTGGAGACGGAACGCGTTTTACACGTTTTGTTTCACAGACTACGAAAATCTTATTACTCCGTCATGTGGTTTATGAATGTTCAAAATAACCAATTGTTTTTTGTTACTTAGCCTATCATTTTATGATTACATGCGATTTTTGTGGTTTTATACTACGGTGTGGTACGTTATTTTTCTTTCCACACCGTAGTTATACCATAGTGTACAGATGACAGGTTATAACTTAAAAACTTATTTACTTTACAGCATTTTTCCCTGGCCTCTAAATGAAAAGGTGATAAATTATTACGTTATTATAAACAATAATTAATTTTATGCAACAGTAGTTGTAGGTAGACGCGACCTGTAAAACGAATCAAGTGGCTGGTCAATCAATGTATGGAAAGTGGGCATATTTCTTTCACAGTACGCGAGCAACCCGAATCGCTCCCTGCCGACCCAATGAAATTGTTAATTGCAATTTTAAGTGCTGATTTACCACGTGCTCGGTGGTGAAGGACAACATCGTGAAGAAACCTTCATGTCTGAGAAATAAGAAAAAAAGATTTCGAAGATGGCAGCGCGGCGGATATTTACATGCCCCAAAAACCATCTCAAAAATGAGAGGAGGTCAGTGCCCAGCAGTGGGATGCATATAGGCTTTTATTTTTAACTTTTTAAAAACATAAATTATAATCATGATAATTTCATGATTACAGCCTATTAATTTTATTATATATATTTGTTACCGTATGATTCTTTGTCTCTCTCTCTGACTCTTAACGTTTGTTTCTTAACTCTATGGACTCGGAACGAGCTTCCGCCAAACGGCGTTAACAATCATTTGAGTACGGTGACATTTCACTTTAAGTAAAAAGGCACAGTATAATTTTTTGTTATGCTCTGGTTTCAAAAATAGTACGAAATTTTGTTGACTCAGGTTTTTATATAAAAAGTTAAATTGAAGAGCATTTAGACATATATAATATATCGACGTAAACCTTGCGGCGAGACGTTTCATCGCTTCCGTTCTGTACTCGAGAGAAAACAATTGTGGGCCGCAGATGACGTAGGTACAAAGCGTTGTGGTGTTTGGATGGATAAAGCTATTTATAATTTTAGTGAAGCTTATGTCCACATTGCTGGACAAAGGATTTCCAAAAGGACAAATGATTACACTTTCCACCGCTGAGTAGATTCTGCGGCCGATTTAGTGAATAATTTATTAAAATGCAGTACGTTATCCGTCCTATGGACTAAGAGAATTATGGAAAGGGTCTCTTGTTTCATGCCTTTTTTATAGTATAGGGTGACAAACGAGCACATCTGATGGTAAGCGGATGCTATGGCCCATAGACATCTACAATTAAGAACCAAAACGCAGATGCGTTGTCACCCCTGAGAACTAAGATGGAATGCCTCGTTACCAGTAAAACGGGCCTCCGGTTCTCTACGTATATGTAGTTAAAAACTTTTGCGATCACATCTGAAGCTATTGATTTAAATAACAGACAATACTAGATTACCTAAAGGATGAATTATTCTTGCTTATAATGTTTAAATTCTAGGACTCCCTAATAATTTTAAGAAGACAGTCCGTCGTAGAAAAAAATGGCGTGAAAATTATCATGAATTTAATTAAAAATCAAGCCTAAATACAATAACCAAAACATAAATTTCATACTGGATAAAATGACAAGGCAGATTGGTTTTAAATCAATGATTAAAGCGTCACTTAATTCAACCCACTTTATGACGACATCCAAAATTGGCATTTTTGTTAAAACTATTACTTGGCGGTGAAAAAGCCCATCGCGAGGAAATCTGCATTTTTGAAAAAATTATTTCGGGTCATGTGAAGTACTTCTCTTTCCCACCCAATACCCTTTCAGTAATAGGAGTAGATAGGTGCCCAGCAGTGCGTCGTGTAAACTTTTACGTAGCACGAATACCCACTAAAGTACAATAAGACTACTAAAACTAATGTGCACAAGTAATTGATGAATAATCGACTTTGTGAAAGTTTTTTTATGAGTAAAGTAACCCTTACATAAAAATAAGTAATGATAATGATAATTATAATGTCCTGTTGGCAGACTTCAGCTCCGGCAAGTTTCCGAATAGACGGAATAGGAAGCTATCAACTACACAGGATATAAAATAGTATCATAGTGCACGCGCAGACACAAGAATCCTCACTTGTTCTAACCTGTCTGAGGCATAGGGAGGATGAGTCATAATCGTCTCCCTTTGCCGCGAATTGCTGCCTGACGCTGCTCCACGTTGCCCATTTGGGTATTTTACATCTAGCAATAACGAGATGATTAGACCGCCACCTATCGGGAGCCACAAGATGTGGCATATCCCATAGTCGCCACTGACGACACCCACGGGAAGAAATGGGGTGATGGATATTCTAAGCTCGCCACCACACGCGGCATACGATTTGTTTTTCATAAACGTTTGCTCAAACTAACCAATATCTAGAGCATCACAGCTATCACGTAAAAATCTATATTAATCTAAATTTTATAGTTCGGGCATGGTAACTAGCCTTTCTAGACGAACATAATTAACTTTGCAAAAGCTTTTCTTTTATAGAATAAGGGTGCCAAACGGATGTGTGGCCCATAAACATTTACATCCATCCTGAATAAAGAATCAAAAGGCAGATGCGTTGCTAACCCGGAGGACTAAGATGGCATGTCTTGTTTCCTGTAAAAAGGGTCTCCGGTTCTCTACACTCACCATACCAAACATTGCAGCATTGAGCTGCTATTTGACGCTGGTATTCGGTATTCGGTAGTAAGTAAATTATTAAATAAACAACATTCTATTAACATAGTCCCGATCAATGGCGAAACTAGGGCTCCAAACTAGGGCAAGCACAAGATATAAACTGATAAAAGTATAGATTGTTGTTTTTAGCAGTTTTATAAAAATACACCAATGTTGATCTGTCTCCACTCTTCAGTTTCATGTTCAGTGCTGTCGAGGACGTGTTTAACAAAGCACACAGAAGGCATACTACTGCTAAATAGATTGTATGACATATTAGCAATTGCATACCTTCGGTGGCTTTGAAAAAAGCCGTTTGGGTTTGTTCGAGCGAAAGAAAAAGATATTTACATACAATACAATACATGAACAAAAGTTAAGCATGAACAAAGTACAAATAAACTATGTCCAAAATTAAAAAAACAAATTATTTATAAAGATTTTAGAGAAAGATTAAAGATTTTACCTTTTCCTCTCCGATTAGCTCTTTAACACGCTTTAATTCATCACAAGGAACACTATTATCCTCCATTTTCACCAAAAATCTGATTATCTATTATCATAGAGATTGATTATCATAATTTTTTTAACTCGCAACTTCATTCCTAAAGCCTGGCTTCTTCTCTCTATACTAATTAATATGTATACAATCGTATTCTCGAAAGCCACGTAAAATTCCCACGCGTGCGAGAGAGACTACTAATTGCTCAATTAAGTCATTTTTATTTCAGCAGTATCGCTAAGGCCACAGAGTAAGGAGCTAAGGCTATACGAGGTCATTACCTGTGACGAACAGAGGAGCGCGCGGGAAATTTGAAATAGTTTGAAACAGTTTACGAGTTATTTTATTAGTTGATATTATTGATTGATTCAGTTCGATAAGGCAAGCCCGGCTTCTCGATTTCTATGGAGGCTTCGCCACTGGTCCCGACATATAGGTAGTAACTAATACTGCATCTTTTTGCAATACGGGTGCAAACACTCGTGGTCACAATATAATAAAATACTTTTATTAAAGTAATTATATGTGGATTCAGTAAATGACGTCATAGTTATTCGTAGTCAAATTTTTTTTAAATATTTTCAATAACAAATATAGCTTTATTTAAAATTGGGGACCGCGAGACACTAGGTAGCAAATAGAAATGAAATGATATAATAATTTATCACAAAATAACTTATTATTATAGAATAAGGGTGACAAATGAGTACACAGTCCACCTGATCGTAACGGGATGCTGTGGCTCATAGACATATACATCTATCCTTGATTAAGAACCAAAACGCAGATGCGTTGTCACCCCTGAGGATTAAGATAGAAGGCCTCATTTCCAGTCAAAGGGATATCCGGTTCTCTATATTTACTATACGTATAGCGTAGTCCTGCCCCGGTCGAGCCGATACATTCGTGCTACAACCATTATATATCTGTAGCATGGCTCTGCTATGTATATAACTTCAATTAAAAATATAAAAAGACCAATTGCTGGACCGATTGATACACTGAAATCGTATCCTTTTAGAAGCAATGTTCAATATGTTTTAATTTGATTCTTGCCTAATACTAAAAATAGGATATATTTAATGTTTTCAGTACAACCAGAATTAAGTTCAAAGAAAACCGTTTGTATACTATAATCTACGGGTACCAGCTAAATATTAACTGTGAGTCGAAAAGTGGTATGCGTAAAAGGCAAAAATGGCGCGATAACATGAATTACATACTCCTCTGTTTAAAGATCACAGTAATATTTAAAAAAAGTAATTTGGGTCTCAATCATCGTCGCATCAATTTTATAAGATAGACAGCCATGCTGCAGCTTAGTTAGGTTGTAGCACAACTGGGTCGCCTCGATCAGGAATGCGCTCTCACAGAATATCAGCATGAAATAGCAGTTTAATGCTGCTGCATTTTATATGGTAAGTGTAGGTAGACATCCGGAAACCCTTTATACTGGAAACGAGACATTCCATCTTAGTCCTCTGGGAAGACAACTCATTCTACAACTTACCAACAGCTGTACCCATTTGTCACCCTTACTTCATAAATAAAAAGTAGTCGTCCCTCAAAATGGAAACCGTTAAAATCGCGATTATGAAATCAGTATTTTAAAACCAGCATCTTAAAACCCATACCTAAATTGAACAAAACCGGAACTATACCGACGCGCTGGAAACTTCAAAACGAACCAATACAAAATTTAGGCATTCATTTCATTATTTTTGGTTTTCAATCATTGCTGCCAGATATTTCTGATCAGGATCACATGACTCCAAGAGATAGAAAACTAGTGCACTTACCTTGCTGACTAGCATATCAGTCTCGTCGAAATGTCGGCCGAACATCTTGGGCGACTCCCCGGGTATGGGCTCGATCTTGATGCAGACCTCCTGTCCCTTACGAGCGGTCTCCACCTGCTTGTGGTTCACCTCGATCGACGTAACTAGACCCAACTCCACGAACTGGTGGACAAGTTTCACATTTGTAATACATTGCACATATAACGCGTTCATAATTATTATTCCTTATTATCATACGGTGATGGCAACATATTAATTTCTTTATGTATCCTTGGTTGGTGCCCGTATATTGGTAGGCAGGAATACTCACTACCCCATATCTTCCCGTAGGTGTCGTTAGAGGCGACAGAGGGAAACTAAGGCAGATGGGCAGAAGCAGCTTTCTGATAACAGCAAAATAACAATAAAAAAACTGCGGCTACCAACCCGCCCGTCAAGCGTGGTAATTATGGCAATATACCCCCCATAATGAGAGTTACAAAGAGACGGCCCCCAGTCCCCGGTCTACAGCAGATGGAATTACAGCAGCGCTGAAAGCGGGTGGAAAATCGGTACTTGAAGTCCTTCAGGAGTTCTTTAATTCCATCCTCCATGGATTATATTCCAGAGATGTCGAGCAGAAGTGGGGCGGTCTTATTCTTCAAGATAGGCGACAACCGCCACCTATCTGCCACTATGTCTTGCGTATTGAACTATGAGAAAATCTTTGATTTGAAGTGCTGAAGTGTTTGTACAGTAGGGCTACGATGGCGGTATAGGACAGGATTCTCGAGTACAGAACCTGAGTACGAAACCTATCCAACTACAGAGGGGTGTAAGACAGGGTGAGGTTATATCCCCGAAACTCTTCACCGCTGCATTAGAAGACGTTTTTAGTGTATTACCATCAATAGCAAGTACATCTTTCAAATTGCCGACGATATAGTCCTTATGGCAGAATCACTGGAGGACCTAAGCACTATGCGCAATAACCTCATTAGTACCTCCTAACGGATACGTTATAAGATGAACATGGATAGAAGCAAAGATCATGCGTAACGTCCATGTCACACGGGAGCACTAAGCTCTAAATTGTTGACGAGTATGGTCACCCGGGACAAATAGTCCGAATAGGTAAGTCCAACTTCGACAGAGGTCAATTGTTTTCCCTCGGCTAGGCAGAGTTCGGGAAATTACTAAACATCTTCTCGTCAGGTATATCTTAAAACTTGAAAACGAGATTGTACAACCAGTGCGTGTTACCAGTGATGATTTATGGATCTGAGACTTGGTCCTTCACTGCTGACCGTATGAGGAAGCTCAAAGAACCGACAACCGATTGGGGGAAAACGTTCTCGAGTGTCGTAAGCGAAGTGTAGGGCGACTCCTGACTAGATGGAGTGATGACCTGGTAAGATATGCAGGAAGACGATGGATGCAGGTGGCTCAGGACCGTGCTTTGTGGCATACCTTGGGAGAGGCCTATGTTCAGCAGTGGACTTGTGAA
>DWHP01004146.1:0-12811 GCA_018247895.1 Parnassius honrathi
TGAATGATATTTGCGGCTGTTTCTTGTTTCTTTATTAGAACGTTAAATATATAATTATCTCGCATTGATATGCAGCCTGCAGTATCTCAGTAGCCGGGGATAATTAAGAAATAAATGTTTTCTTCGACTTCTGTGTTATGGTAGCAGCAGGGTATATATTGTTTATCGCCGTTTAGGGTTGACAAGCCTGGCTGCTACAATTGTAAGTGGTTTACAAATAGAACTAACCCGTAGAGTTTAGATTTTTTGTAGGGTTATGGTTCTAGGATGTAAGCGTAGACACAACGGTGAGCTTATAAGCTTGTAAGAGCACATGTGTTGCGCTTATTATTACAGCTATCGTAGGTTTTTAAGTACTTCAAGATATTAATGGATCAACTCAAGCTTTTATGGAGCTAATCCATATAAAAGCTTTTGAGTATTAATTATCCCCTAAAGTATTTATACGCCGCAAAATAAATATTTGTTAGTTATTTAAGTTTCTACTCAGCGTATTCCTGTGATGTATTCCTTTAACACCAAACACTTGGTAAATCAACACTTAAAATTGCACCCCTGTGATATCACGGCTCTTCAACATTAAGTGTTCACATATTAATCAAATTAAAAATCTTCATTACGACTAGGTAGTGGCTGAGTTAGAAAACCCACTTCCTCATATCGTCTAGACTGTATCGTAGGAGGTGACAGGTTTAAACAAACAAATAGATGGGCAGCAACGCATTCATATTAGAATTCAAAAAATCACCGGTTGCCAAACGGCTTGTCAAGCGTACAAACTATTGCTAGTGGCCTCCCTAAGAGTCAATCTATAAGAAGGTCTATGTTCGACAGTGGATTTTAAAAGGCTGTAATGTTTTTTTTAATATGAAAAGTCATTATATTATATAGTAATAGCATATATTAATTACTATATTATTTTCCTTTTGAAATCATTGGGAAAAGTGTGACAAAGGAGCACACAGTTCACGTGAAGGTTAGTGGTTGCTATGGCCCATAGACATAGCGTTGTCACACGTGAGGACTAAGATGGAAAGTCTTCATTCCAGTAAAAAGGTCTCCGGTTCTCAATACTCACTATATAAAACACAACTGCGTTAAGCTGCTATTTTACACTGGTATTCTGTGAGAATGAGGTCCTTCCCCGGTCGAGCCGACCCATTCGTGCTACAGCTATTCTAATGCTGATGAATTTTGAATAATTTCTTCTAATGATTTCTCATTCATTCAAAACCATTTCTCCTTTATTTTCGTATCAATGACAAAGTTTTAAATATGGCGCTTAATTATAAAAATTTATAATGACTAGAATAACACAATCACCTACCACTATAGGTAGGTGTTTTAGTACTAGCCAAGAATGTGACGTCGCAGTGGGCCGGCCTATGTCGCGTGACGTGATAGGCTTACTGTTGCTGGTTTGCATCTGGCCGCATCTGAAACTGAAAACGTCTGGCCGCCGAGCTTCAGCACGTCAAGCAAGTATTGCAAGTAAACAAGCTTCGTGTCCCGTGTCTACGTCACAGTGATCAAGTGGAGCCGACCACAGTTAAGCGTGTGCCTGCTAGACTATCGTATGTCAGAGGAGTCACAGCCAAGGTTGGCTACATCTTGCAGCGAGTTTCCATTAAAACATACTTACTGCAAGCCGCCGAAGAAGATTAGTTAATTTTTACCATCCATCAAGTGTAATATTCCTCTACAAGAAGTAGGAATGTACAAGCTAGGTTGTGAATGTGGTGTCTCTTACATAGGACAGACAAAAATTCTATAAAAACCCGCGTGAAAGAACTTATAGCTGACGTGAATCACCGACATTTCAGGAAGTCTGCAGTCCGTAAACATGTTCAAGATCGTCTCCACCATTACATCGGATTTGATAAACCACAAATCCTCTTAAAAGAACACCGATTCCTACCAAAGATGATACGCGAGGCTATTAAAATTGAAAAAAATCCTGATTTCAATAGAAGATGGATGTGTGCTGCCATCTGCTTAGAATCCCATAATTAACAAAATTAAACTCATGCCCAAACATACCACTGCATGACTTCAAGATGCTGTAAGCTTGTTCTGCGTAGATAGGACCAAAAATGTATGTTCAAAAACTGAAGATAGCCGGGCTAACTACTATGACATTGGCACGTCAAACATCTCAGTCGTGACCGTGCTGTAAAGCACCCGAAACGTCGGTAACTAAAATAAGTTAAATAAATGCCATAAAATCCGTATAAATAGTTTTATTCAATATGTATTGTATTTACTTCTAATACGTTCCAAGAATACACTACCAAGTAGTTTTCATTTATTTAAACAGTATGGGAGTATTATTATTTAACATTATTAAACCTTTCAGGAGTCAGTGCAAAATCCTTACCGACCACGCTCTCATGGAATACCAACGTAAAATAGCAGCTTAATACTACTGTGTTTTGTATGGTGAGTGTAGAGATCCAAAAAACTTTTAACTGGAAACGAGGAATTCCATCTAAGTCCTCAGGGATGACATCGCATTTGCATTTTGATTCTTAATCGAGGATAAATACAGATATATATGGGCCACAGCATACACTTACCATCAGGTGGGCTGTGTACTCATTTTTCACCCTTATTCTATAAAAAATGACAGTGTAACCAACTCTTTTAGACCAGACTTTATGTCTAAACTTGAACCGCTAACGCTGCTTCAATTACAGGTGTGAAAACTTATACGTACTGAAATCGTCAATCATCTGCCAAGTGCGATGATTTTAACGAGACTCGTATCCAGTAGTGTCCTTTTACAGGCTGATAGGAAGGAAGGTATTAATTTATGTACATATTATAATGTTACGGATACAAAAAAATTAATTAAAAATATTGAATCATAAAATTTTCTGCTCAGTGTATGCACGGATTTAGAGATATCTCGTATATAAAAACGTAATCGAATCCAATTTCCCTTCTAGCCTAAATTTTTGACATTATCCTCTAAATCATTTGCGCAAAAGAAGCGATGATACGTTCGGCAAGAATTTTCTTTAACATGTTCATTTATAGAAAATTTTGTCTCCGTGAAATCGAATTTGCAATATAATCTGCTGATCAGTTTTCATAGGGGCCCGGGATGCTTTGCGTTTTTACCAACCTTACCATATTTCATACGATAAAATTACTAGCAATTTTAACGCTTTATTCTAGTATTTTCATAAAACAGGCAACCGGGTTGCTTTATGCATTTCACTAATCTGGCATCTTCATTAAATATCTGCATTAAATAACCTTCCTGTAACCTTATGTGAGAAACCCATTTTACTGTTACTACTAATTTAAGGTTAATTGCGCAAGACTATGGCTGATGTTAACAAATTTTATACGAAATCAACTCGCCATGTGTGACAACGTTAAAGAAGCGACCACTCCATACTATCCCGTAAGTGGCGTAAGAGGCAAAGGTAGGAAACTGAAACAGGAGACGAACAGCGATATTTTCCTGATAACAACTGACAATTATAAAGAAACTGCGGTTATCCACTTCCCCTATGACACAATATAAATGGGTGCGCAATAGTGACGAAAGGTATGGCAGGGCGAACGATTAAGTGGACCGTATTAGCGTGGTTCAAAATGAACCAAAACGAAATGGCGGATGTGGCATGTCGCGGACTTTGGGCAATATATTTGCTACGAAATCAATTTAATGCGTTGGCCGACATGACCGGAGATGAGCTGCTGAGGAAAAGGAACAACAAATAAAACAGCTCATACATAAGGACAGGCACTTACCTGGGGAAGCGGCGAGCGGCCTCTCTCTATGGCCATGCAGGCACGATGATAATTGCCGACTGTTGTCGGCTTACGGACACGACGAATATTGTATTGCACTGGGGTGTCGACGGTGGCGGCGCACGTCTTCTTATAGCACCCACCATCTCCCTTTCTACTTACCAGAGCGTGCCTCTCATTGGAGGGCCAAAGATAGGTCCACCACTGTCTAGCATCCCCTCCCCCTCCCATTAGGCAGGCCTGTGCGGGTAGGGAATGGAAGTGAGGAAAGGTTTTGCCGGCCAACTCAACTAACAAACACATCAACAAATCCGAAATGAACGGGTGTGAGTTGGCACAACCAATAAATATGAGGTAAATGATCAGCATTGGACTTTTGGGAAACTGTTATGAATAATTAATACATGAATAAATGAAATGAAAGTACTGTTAGAAAAAAATTAGGATGAATAGAAAAAACCTCATCAAAATTTCAGAGCCGTTTTATCTAAAATGAGGTGTTAAATTCGTGTGTTATTTGCTTCAAAGGAAACAAATTATGTTGGTGTGTGGACTCTAAGGTAGCTTGCGAAATTTTCATTTCCAGTGAGCGAACACAAAACACAAAAATAGTTAACGAAATTAAACTGAGCGAACGCGAGAGAAATTGTGACGAATTTTAAAAAGCACTCTTCCGCTTTAGGGTTGACAAAAATATAAACTTTTCACTATAATAAACACATTCGTCGTTTAAACTAAAGTTATTTATAAATGTGCGTATAATTTATGAATAAAACATTTTGTTCACTGAACTTTCTTTTCAAAATTTTAAAACAAATAACCTACTAACAAGCGGTGAGCTGAAGATAGAGAAAATTGGAATAAGGCAATGGAACCCAAGGAACCAGCAGCTGGCCGACATCATGGAGAAAGAGGGACTCTTTATGATGAACTCTTTCTTCAAGAAGCGGCTGCAGTGAAAGAGAAACTGGTCGGGCCCCGACGGCTCGACAAAAAATGAGATTGTCTTTATTACGACGACCAGACGCCAACTCTTCAAATGTAATATCTCAGTGATCGCGAGGGTGAAAACTGGCAGCGATACTTGAATGGTGAAGGGCACACTGAACCTAAACGTTAAGTTGGAAAGGTACCATCTAATGAAGTCAACGTTTCGTCCTCCTCGTGCTCTAATCCAAAGTCCCGTGAACCTTCAGCTCGAATTACAAAATCGTTTTCAGTGTCAAGAAGACTGCAATAAAGTAGATGTTATAAATGACATCCTCGTGGAAGCTGTCCATGCGGTCGGAACCAAGTCCTACAAGACCCGCCGCAGAAGAATACAAAAACTCTCTGATCACAATTTTAACCTCATGGCTGTTAGACGGGAAACTAAGCCGCAGGCTTCAGCAGATTAGATAACTAAATAGACAGATCTCCAAATGCATGCGGCGGGACTCACTGAACTTCATTACAACTCGTATTGAAGAAACGATTAAGCGGAATCAGGGCTCCAAAGTTTTTACCAGAGATCTATCTGCCAGAAAGAGCCAATTGTCGAAGCCGCAAACCAAATGTGGTAACATTGTTTCCGGGACAACAGAGATTTTGAGCGAGATTAAAAGGTTTTAAGGGCAGCTGTAGACATCCTAGTTGGAGCCACTCGCAAATGTGAGTAACAATCCAAGAGCAAGTCTCATACGACTCTATTCCGGACGTCAGTCTAAGCGAGATTAGAATGGCTCCCCAGCAACTTAAAAACCGCAAGTCCCAAGACGAGGATGGAGTTACAGCGTAGCTTCTGAAAGCGGATGGTAAACCGGTACTTGAGGTGCTTCGGAAGCTCTTTGATTCCGTCCTGCGTGGTGCCTCCATACTCCGTACTTCGAACTCCGGAAGCGTGGTGCAAAAGTGCGGTGGTCTTGTCATGACCTCGTAATCAGTAGTCACGTATACGATCACTGGAGCCACGAGGCAAGCAATATTGTAAAATGTAAGAGCAAAGTGTAACAATAGCAATAAAACACTATTTGTTATGAAACCAAAACAACAATTATTTTACAATCCTGAAAGCAATATGAACAAGTGATAAACGTTCTGGCAAAGCGCCAACTAAGAAATATCTCTTTATACCATATAAATGTTCTGGACGTTTATACAGTGCCTCCGTTTCATAGAATTAATACAAAGATATTTGTTACAACCAATGCAGTTCCTGCGAAGTGATGCTATATTTTCTGTAGATGACAAATAGCGTTGCTCAGTGGTTTCATACGTCAATGAGAGCATATATCGACTTTTTCTGCCAACAGGGTAACGCCACTTAGAAATGAGGTGTAATATATGACAGATTTCATAGTGGAGGAGTTAATTTGTTCGAAAAATGTAAAGGTTAATGTTTCTTTCTGCATCATAAGTTATATTTTATACTAGTTAAATTAAAAACTGCTGTTTGTACAGTTTTCGAGAATCATTACGAATCGTCTCGCACGCAGTGTCGATGACTTCAGGCCTCCCGAACAAGCCGGTTTCCGAAAAGTCTTTAGCACCTTAGACCACATACATATTCCTCGACAAATTTTACAGAAGACCGAGGAGTACAATCTGCCACTATGTCGTGCGTATGTGGATTATGAGAAAGCCTTAGATTCCGTCTAAATTTGGGCGGTGCTACAGTCCGTTCAGCAGTATCAAGTTGACTGTAGATGTATCCAAGTGCAGACGTTTTGTACAGTAGGGCTACAATGGCTATTCGAGTACAGAAACAGAGTGCGAAACCTGCAGAGAGGTGTAAAACAGGGTGACGTTATGTCCTCGAAAGTCTTCACCGCAGCATTGAAATACGTTTTCAAGCTACTGGACTGGAAAGGATACAGTATTAACATCAATGCTGACGATATAGTCCTTATGGCAGAATTGGTGAATTCCTAAGCACCATGCTCAAGGACCTCAATAGTGCTTCCCAACGGATAGGTCTTAAGATGAAAATGGAGAAAACAAAGATCATGTGTAACGTCCATGTCACAACTATGCCGGTGATTGTTGGGAGCACTAAGCTCGAAGTTGTTGACGAGTATGTTTATCTGGGACAAATAGTCCGACTAGGTAAGTCCATCTTCAACCGAAAGGTCAACAATCGACCAATTCAACTCGTCTGGCCAGCATTTGGGAAATTACGTAAAGTCTCTTCGTCAGGTATACCTCAAAACTTGAAAACGAGATTTTACAACCAGTGCGTGTTGCCAGTGATGACTTACGTCTGAGACGTGGTCTTTTAACGCTGGCAGTATGAGGAAGCTCTAGGTAGCTCGACAAGCTATGGAGAAGGTTATATAACCGATAACCGATAGAGAAAAACGGTTCTCTCGACCCCCCGCTAGACGGAGTAATACCGACAACCTGGAAATACATGCAGGAAGTCGATGGATGCAGGTGACTCAGGACCGTACTTTGTGGCAAACCTTGGGTGATGCCTAATTTCGGCAGTGGACTTACATTTCGTTTCTTTTATTTCTCTATTTCTTCCAGGGTCGAGAGATAAAGAATGTCATGAGGCATTAAGTCCACCTAGTAAACCTCTTAGCTTAAGATGTCTTACAATAGAGATTAAAAAATTAAATAATTATTTTATTATGTACCATTAACCGTTACTGATACAGCCTATTTAAAGTTTACAGCTGAACATAGAGGCCTTCCACATAAATCTATGGCTTTATAAGACGTATGTTTGCCATTGTCTCTACGCTGGGCCAGGCGTGTTGACAACCGCAGTTTGTTTATATTCTTGTTGTCATGAGAAGACGCTCCTGCGCACCTTGTTTTTTTCCCTCTATCCGTACTGATGACACCCACTGAACGACTTACACAGGCATACACAGGTTAGTTGGTTATACATTATAACGTTATCCAATTTTTAATATTTATTTGATTTTCTGTTTCGTTTTAATACAGACAACGCTAATGAATAAATGGAAGACATTTTTTGTATTTAAAACAATAATAAAACATCCAACAATATTTAGTAACACAAACAAGTAAAGTATTATTCAAGAAAACCGCAACTGCGTTTGATCTTCATTTCACTATTTAAATGAGACGTTCGTTGCAATACGTTTAAAGCTAACACCATAAAATATTAGGTTTCGCAAACTTCGTAATATTCTGCAAAAGAAGATTTGTCAATAAATAGCATCAGGTTTTACTATGTTTAAATTCATACAATAAAGTGAAATTTACACGCAGATCTTAGTGTTCAATTTTCACATCTCCAAAATGTAAAACAATAAACAGACAAATGTTAATAGATTAGCAAGGGAATTACACTCACCGCATACAATTAGAAGGGAAAGGAATTTCTCGAGCTGGTGTACTGAAACAATTTTTGGTATTACTTTTCTTCTTAAAGATAACGGCCTCCCTCTGAGAAAGATAACGAACCTCCGCAGGGAATCGTAAGGTAGTGAGGACGGCTGTAATAAATAGCGTTTAATATCGTTCGTAACAGAAATAAAAATGTTTCTTCTCATCAATAGCACTCAATCAAATATTTATAACTTGTATTAAAAATATATTTCAGAGTTGCATGGATGCTGTATTCATTCCTATGGATATTCATCATCATCACCCCATAAATATTCACTGTTAAACATGAACCTCTCTCGCTGTAGGAATCATATACCTTAATCGTCACGGCATTACCAGACGTTGTGGTCGATAGTTTACTGCTGGCATAAACCAAAGGGTTATACCGCCATCTACCCGAAGTCTTGGCATTTCTTACAACTACAACAACAACACAGGTGCAAGGTAGCCAGCCTTTAGATTTCCTAAAGAACGCCTTTCGTAGAGTGTGCGCAGGAATTGGATAACTTAATTCCTCCCTCTCCCTTCCAACTAGACGCTCAACTAGACGCTCGGCCAGTCTCACTTTTCCGTGGTCTGCTTACCACGAATTCGAAACAAACGGTTTATTATATCGTACGTTCATCCGATTACAATGTGGGCACTGACTTAACTCTAATTCAAGTAAGAGTTAGAGTTAAGTCAGTGCGCTTCGCCAACATCGACTATGTCACCACTTACCATCACGTGAGATTTTTGTTAACCGATTGATTAGTATAAATAACCGTTCTTCTCCACTGATCGGAGTCCCATATGTGTTTCAGAAATAGAGTGGTCTGACCGCCATCTGAAACGATGAACACTCTTTGGTACTCCCCACAGTTGTCATTAACGATAGTGAGAGAACACAATAGAATACTCTTACGCCTGCACTACATTACTCTCTACTATTCAACGGTAAAAGAAAACATTGTCTGAGTCATTGTTTTTGGTTTTAAAATATTTCAAGGAGAGGTGATGTTTACAAGCAGGGACTTGGGCAACAAAAGCGAAATCATTCCCGTTCTAAAATTGTTTAAAAAATGAGAGGAGTCATGCAGCCAACGCTAGAACATATTACATAGGCTGTTAGTACATTTTTTACTTTTTGTTTCGTTCAAAGTACAGCAATATGCATATCGCGCTTTTACTTCATCTTTAAAAATATCGTAGGGGCGTAAGATAATCCAGCACCCTTTTCCCATGACTACGGTATATTCCAAAAAAAATCTTATAACTTCCGATGACGTGGTGAACGTCAGACGTAAAATATCTAGACCGGCGGCAACCAACAGCGTCGGCTGAGCAAGACATCTAGCATTTTGATTGTCAATCCACGTGCGAAGCTTGGCGATGAAGGCTTTACTTATTATAGGTCACTGCATGACCACGAACCCACCTGATGGTAAGTGTTGATGTAACCCGAGATGGTAACTCTCATTGTCTTAGTGTAACAGAAGCTAACTCACTCTTGCTTTGAAGACGCCCCGATTGTATTCGGACGGAAAAATTGACACTGGTAAATTATTACACTCCTTTGCTGCACGCATACCGAAAGAAGGCCACAACGGAGTGAAAACCCGTCTATCGCCTGATTGTTCGATGGTGAAAAAGAGAAGTGGGGGATTAAAGCATGTAGTTTCTGCACTCATTCACCGCAAAGCATCCTATAAAATACTAAGAAGCTGGGTACTCTGCGCCTGTGCTTGAAGCTGAAGAGATTAGACAACCAAATCAGTGTCACCAATGAGCCTCTTAACATGACTCTCCATTGAGTCCAACGCTGCCAGGTGGCATTTTGCAGCATCAGCCTGTATGCGACAAAAGTACTCCATGCACGAACGAACTTGCGCCTTAAATAAGGTCCTTAAAACTAAAGAGGCGTATGACCTCTTTAGTTTTAAGGATGGGTTTTAACTTCGACAGGCCGATAAGGAAAAATAAATGACGTAAACAGGAAATCAAAAGGCAATTTATTATAGCTTTATAATTATATAATTGTCGTTATTAAACAATAGAACAAAATTAAATCGATGATAATGTTACTGGCCGTAAAACTTAAAAAGTAAAATTACAGCCTAAGCACTTTTGAGAGTGTTTTCATTGATAGACTTCATATGTCAATAATGATTTTATTCAACGCAGAGCAGGTGGAAAATCAGCTCTTAAAATTAGAATTAATTATCACATAGGTGTTAGAATAATGATAATAATAATAATGTCCTCCAGATCAAATTCCGGTCACAGCGGCACTGCCTCAACGGAGACTAGCCATCGGCGCAGTACAGGATTATAGTGCCCAAGTGTATGCGCAAGCATAGCTGAGAGTGCACTCTCATAATCCGATGGGAGGATAAACCACGACTGGAAAGAGATCAGCCGCAGGACCAACGGCTTTACGTGATTTCCGAGGCACGGGAATGTAACACCGCCAATTTCTTGACTCCAGGCGGCCACAGAGAATTATTTGACAAAAGAACTCAACTGATTTTTGGCCCGACCCGGGACCTGAAACCAGGACCTCACAAGCAGCAATTACACTACCACAACCACTAGACCAACGATGCAGTATAGTAGAACTATCGGGTAACGTATTGTTTGAATTATTTGATTTTAACCCGAAAATCAAGAATGAAATCGCGACTGACTATTGAAATCTTTTAACTGACAAAAATAATGTGCGAATATTTAGCAATAGTATGAACATTACTATAGTATCCCGGTTAACACTTAGCGGATAATAAAGATAATTAAGTTCAAATGCTTGTTGTGCTTTAAATCAGTTTTAAAAATAATTCCCAAAATATTAATATGTTATAGTAGATTTAGAGATACTATTCACATCACTATATTCCCACAAAGTGTTTATACGTGTAGGTATTTCGGACACTTTTTCATCGAAAACATTAGAAGCGTAATCGCCTAACGAGAGGAATTTCGTGTATTCTCCTGAGTGGTGCCTTTCTTTTGATTGTTCGGTGCGTTCATAAAATTCAGTCCGGAAACCCTTTCATCTTAAGCGTTTGTTACGTTACTCATTTTGTGTAACTACAGCAAAAATACCTATAAAGTAAAGGTGTGGTGTGAAAAGTATAAAATCATTCTTAAAAAAACTATTCAATCTATTCCGACATCTTTTAAGAAATTAAGCATGGAATAAAATTCGTTTAGAGTCGTATTAAGATTTTTGTCTTCGAGAAGAAACGTTCACTGACATCAAACTTAAAAGTATTCTTGAACTCAATATATAATATTAAAACACGGAATAATGCATATTTATTCATAGATACAAAGCATTAAATAGTAACATCTGGAAAATCTGTAAAGGAAAATCTGATTTCCGTTCAGATTACGCTTGAAGTGGTTAAATTGCAACATTTGTCATAGTACAATATACATTGAACGGATAAACACCACGACATCAATTTGTGACGCACGTTATGCCAGAATGCCAGCAATGTAAATAAATTTATCGTGTTAGAATTTTTGCCTTCGCATTCGTTGTGCATAGTTTATATTTAACTAAAGTAGAATAGTGAAGTAACAACATCCAAACGACCCCTGCTGGTCAAAGGTCATTGTAGGGAGAGTTTTGCAGAGCTTAGGGTAGGTTTTAGTTCAAATCTTTACGGAAATATTCCATAACAATACGTCAGAATATCTAAAGTACTAAGCATTGCAGTTTAGACTTAGAAGAGGATAAAGGGAGACCGCCGGCTAGGCAAAATGTCGAACTTAGGGCTCAGTCGATGCTTACAGTAATACCGAGCTTGTCAACTTGGAAACAAAAGAGTAAATCTCCTACCGGGCAAGGTGTTAAGTCTGGAGAGCGGCTAGCGTTCCCGTGTCATTTCAGGAGCTGTTCTATACAATTCGCGGTAGCTTTGGAACTTTTATAGCGCGATTTAGGCTTCGGTACGTTTTGCATGTAACTTTGGCATGTAACTCAACTTGTGAGTATATTATTATATTGCTACAGAGATTTTTTTCAGCGTTATCACCGTACACTGGCAGCGAAGGAGAAGCCACTACACCATCTCGTGGACGTCGTAAGATGACAGAGTGATATTGGAGAAATAAACAGGAGGTAGACAGCAGCATCTTCCTGATAACAACTATTTCGATTTTGATTCGATTCCTAACTGAAGAAAATAAAATATTTTTTGGATCTCGTAGTATGAAATAATGTACTTAATCTAATGTGATTGTTCTCGTGGTAATGCATTAGATTATTCTTACACCGTTGCAACATGTCTTACGACAGACACAGGAAGATAAGCGAGTTTATTTATGTCTGCCCTATAAAAATATATATTTTATAAAAAAAATCTTAATATTTTTACAAAATAACAGTAACAAACGAGCGCATAGTTCGCCTGATGATAACTGAATGTAGCGGCTTATAAACACCTACATTTATCATCGATTTAGATTTAAAACGCAGATGCGTTGTCAACCCTGAAGACTAAACTAGAATACCTACTTCGTTACCGGTAAAAAAGGGACTTCAGTTCTTTACAATTACCACACGGAACACAGCAGAATTAAGTTACTATTTTAAGCTAGTATTCTGTAAGAGTGATCTTCTTCCTCGTTAGTGCCGCAACCATAATATAGATGCAGCGTGGCTCTACTGCGTAAATAAAATATTTTCACATTTAAAGTCCAACTTGAGTCTGATCAGGCA
>DWHP01004147.1:0-12810 GCA_018247895.1 Parnassius honrathi
TATTTATATAGGACCAGGTGCAGAAAGTTCGAGTGTGGAGCTTTCCAGAAAGCTTAGTTCTTCCATTCAATACTAGATGGCGCTTGTGGGAGAGTTCTAGAAAGATCTTGGCGCTCCTATTTCTGCTGTTTGATACCAGATGGCGCAAATAATCAGCCGCCACATACCAGGCTCTAATAATAACGCACAACAATATTACTTTAAATGATTTGCAAACAGCAACATTGTTATGCTATGCTCCGTATTTGCGGATCCGGTAGTGGAATTTTTACGAGCTGATAAAGAAAAGAAGAAAGGTATGTGCGTGTCAAGACTTTGCGCATGATTTCAGCATCACTTGAAATGTACGTAGCACTCCGTCTTTCTTTTTGTTATTGGTCTGAGATTTAAACCGTCAAAAAACTTAATATACCCGAGGATATTTAAAATGTATAAATTCGCTATTATATATGTGTTACTGTGTTTATTGATTTTAACGATTTAGAGTTATTTCTTTATATGTAGAGCGATAGAGCCACGCTGAATGTGTATTCTGAAGCTCAAGTAGATTGATTCGACTGTTGAAAGAACACGCTCTCACAAAATACCAGCGTGAAATAGCAACAAAAGGATGTTATGTACCGTATGTTGAGTGTAGAGAAACGGAAATATTTTTAACTGGATATTTGAAATCGCAACGACTTAACTTTTCTTATTTTTGTATAAAAACTGGTCATTAAGAAATATGTTAGGGATGACTCCGAGTTATTGAGTAGGGGAAATTGTATGATTAGAGAAAGGTATGGTTTGCAAAAAAAAGTTGAGACCAGGATTATGCTATGGTATTATGAGCACGTAGAAAAAATAAAAAAGAAGGAGTGACAAAGCAAATTTACACTGCACGAGTGAGTGGCGGAGTCAGTAAGAGTCGCCTTACACGGAAGTTTATCGACCAAATTAGTGATATGTTGGACATGGACCAAATGGAGAGTACCATTAACCAACGAGCATGTATGTGTAGGGTATATGGATGTGAAGTAGGTGAGAGAGGTGTATTAGTGTCGTGCCAAATGAAAGCCCGTAGTCTCTGCCTACCCCTCTGGGTAACGGGCGTGAAAGTTTACGTTATCTTTTACCTTTTGAGATACTTTGAATAGTATATATTTTAACGAATTTGATCGCGCCTAATTTAATTTATTATATAAGCTCAACGTTTTGGAAGCTTTGCCGCATCCATGGTTACGGCTTGCACGAAAAGTTTGATGTTCAGATGTTATAAATTAATCCAGACTAATTAAAAGTTAAAAATAACTCTTAATTACTAATTACTATTAAAAAGGAAATTCGAAAAACGTAATATGCAACATTTTTGTGCTTAATTTTATTTGAATATAATATATATTTATTATATATTTATATAGATTTAAAATAAATTTGTAAATACTATGCCTATAACCTTCGCGCAAGTGCAAATGTTGATAATGTTTTAGCGCAATCTGATTAACCATATAGCAGCGCATAAATTACGAACAAATATAATAATAGCATTTATTTTTTACTTACGTGTCAACAAAAGAAGGCAATAACGAGGATTCAAATATGAAAATGTATAGATTAAAAAAACAGGTTTACGTTGTTTTCATATACTTTCCAATTATTTTATTCTTGGTAGGAATCATTATTCTTTTGCGAGGATTTGTGGTCTGTCGACTCTAATGTAATAGCTAAGGTAGTCCTGTCCAGTCCTGAAAAAGTTCCTATACCACAGACATCCCAAAACAAAGACATTTGGTGTTAACTATATGTTCTTTGACTCTCGTTTCATCAATCTTTTCATTAGCCGTATATTGGGCCGTTGCTTAAATTCAAGGCGTAAGTAAAGAGCATTCTATTAAAAATTAATTATGAGATAAGTTAACAAATGATAAGAACGCATGGACAGCTTTCTTTGATTTTCTTCACTAGAGTACGTATATTTTATAAGATTAAACTTTAACTGTTGTGAGGAAAATACGTTAATTATAAGTTTTATGCCGTTTTTTTTTTCACAAGGTATCCCGCAGAAGAAAATGGTTAAAGCAATGGCGTAGTTTTTTTTAGATTTCTAAATAAAATATTTTAGCTTATACTTTCAATCTGTTAGGCAATATAAATTCAAAGGACAGTAACACTTAAATAGATTAATTTTTACGGTCTCAATATGAATTTTAAAAATCTCTCAAAATTTTCCGAAACTGCAAAGTCTCTGGCAAGCGGGACGAATGGAGGCAGGCTAAAGGTTACAAAGTTATCCCGGCTAATGGCTCACGTCCTGGAGCACGTAACGAACTGTTCATCTCGGCTTTCTCCGGCCGCGACGCTGAATACCAATTCATTTTAACGCTGTTTGAATTTAGAATAGAGCTGGGGACTTAAAACAATGTCCGCTTTGACTTTCACCGTGTAATCAAAGGAATTGATTTTCCCGAATTTTCCCTTTTCTCGTCTAGTTTATTAACTACCGATCCGGCCCGGCTACGCCTGAATCCATTTGTGGCATCATTTAGATTTAATATAATCATCAAAGTCCATTTATTTAATCAATTCTACGAGTTCACAAATAATCACCAGGTTCTTTGAATAAAACGTAGTTTAGATCACTCGCGGCATGGCCCTCTATCTTGTCACCAAGTTTCGTAGAAATCGGTTCTTCATCTTACATTTCAAACATTAGCTCGGACATACAGACGGGCAGACAGACAGACAGATAGACAAAAAGACAGACAGACAGACAAAATTTTTAGAATGGTTATTCAGGTTCTAATAGCACGCGAATAAATCCCTCAGCTCAATAAGAAGGCAGTTTATAATATGATGTTACATACAGACGCTTCAATTTTATTCATTTTTATAGATAATAATCGCGTGGTCCAAATAAATGTCATCATTTAAATGATACTAGTTTTTACGGATTTTACCGCGTATAACTTTTTTAAGTACCCGACGTTTCGAGCACTTTATAGCACCCATGGTCACGGGGGTACTGAGATGTTCAACGTCTAAATGTCATAGTTAACCGCGGTTACCATATATTAGTATTATTAATTTTTGTTTCGATCTACGCAGTACGAACATATAGTATCTTGAAATCTTGCAGTTGTAACTCTTGGGTTGGAACCCTAGTATATTAAAGTCCTGCAATTGTATGCTTGGGTTGGAACCCAACTAACACTATGACATTTAGACGTTGAGCATCTCATTCTCCACCGTGACAATGGTTGCTGTAAAGTGCTCGAAACGTCGGGTATTTAAAAAAGTTAAATATACGCGATAAAATCCGTAAAAAACTAGTATTACTTAATGTGCAGTGTTCGCGTAAATATAAGAAATTGTCATTATCGTTCAATTCCATCACAAGTTAACTGCTGAACATAGGCCTACCCCATGAATTTCGTTTTCGTTTCAATAATTTCGTAAAAACAATTTCGTTTTAACAAAGTTTCGTTTTGAGACCCATCCTGAGCCACATTTCATCGATTTCCTCATGAATCTCTTACTAGACCATCAGTTGTGGAGGGGGCCGCCATATACTTCCCTACCCGGTACGTGGCTGTCACTCGAGAACATTTCTACCCCATCAGTTATCAATCCTTCGAGCTATTTGACCAGACAGCCCAAACCAGAATAAATAAAAGGGGAGAAATATTAAGAGGTGGCAGCGTTATCAAATTATGCACCAAGAAGACAACACTCCTTTAGCGATTGATCATGAATCATGATTAATGAAAAGAGAAGTTAGAAAGACAAATAATGTACTCTCAACAGTTTTTTGAATTAATTTAATTCATGCTTAGTTAACAAAATGGATATGGAGTTCCGAAGGTTGGCAACCGCAGTTCTCTATTTTTAGTTGTTATGTGATGCTTTCTTTTTATAGAATAAGGTTGACAAATGAGGATACAGTCCACCTGATGATAAGCGGATGCTGTGACCCGTCTACATCTATTAAAATTCAAAAAACAGATGCGTTGTCACCTCTGAGGACTAAGATGAAATACCTCGTTTCCAGTAAAAAGGGTCTCCGGATCTCCACACGCACCATATGAAACACAGCAGCATTAAACTGCTTTTTTACACTGGTACATAAAACATTCAGTAAGTTTTGAGATATGCAAAAAGTGTATTAGATAACTATTAATATTTATTTTACATCTTTTCAAAATTTTCTCAATCGTGCTCTGTACTCGTACAAAGTTCCATTCGCCTAAACCAACTCTGAAAACACTTTTACCAGTCTTGATCTGACAGGTCAAAAATCGCTTCTTCGTAGGCAGCCGCGGCTTCTTTGGCGCTTGAAAAATACTTGCCTTTTAGTTTTCTTTGACTCCAGGGAACAGAAAGGAATCACAAGGTGCTAAGTTAGGGATTTTGGATGCGTGACTTAGAGTTTCAACACCAGATTCCTCAATAAATGCTTTTGTTTTAAGGGAGGTATATGAAGAGGCGTTATCGTGATGCAGCATGATTCCCCGAAGCTCGGTCTTTGGTCTTCTCTTCCGCATAGCTTGAAAAGCTTAGGATAATGCAATAGTAGTATACCATTCAGAGTTGACTGATCTACAATTTTCCAGCATTGACGTCGACAAATGTCGGCTCCGCGAAAAAAACTAGCCACCATTTTTTTGCCGACGTTTCGAGGTCTTTGCGGTTTTATCGGTAACTGTCCTTCTGAGAAGACCCATAACGATGATTACCTTTTTTTCCGGATCATATTGATAGATCCATGTCTCGTCACCAGTAAAGATTACTACAACACGCCTAGATGCCCCGTTTTCAAAACGTAGACGCATTTCATGGCACCAATCCACAAAAGTCTGTTTTTCGCTTTCGGAGAGCAAACGAGGGATCCATCTACAACAAAGCTTACTCACTTCGAGATGTTGATGTAGGATGGTATGAATGCTCTCCGAACTAATGCCTACAATCTTTTCGATTTCCGTATATGTGATTCGTGGGTCTTTTCGCACCAACATTTTAGTAGTCCATACATTTTCTGCCGTTACTGCTGTTTGCGGGGCCCCGTTTCTTTGGTAATCTTTAAGGTTAATTTCATCCCTTTTGAATGAAGTAAGCCACCTAAAAATTATTGCACGTGATGGAGCTAAGAGCATGAGGGGCATGCTGATTGTAACCGTTGTAAACTTAATTGTTTGGTTAAAATGAATTTAAAATCATAATAGATCATAGCGCATAAATGTTCACGGTTAATATAAATGGTTATAAGTGAAAAGCGCGGGAAGCGTTGCAGGGAAATTAATAGAACTTTGTTTTTTTTTTCATATTGAGCAATTGGCCTATGAAGTTTTATTTTAAATAAATTTTCTTTTCAGAAACATATAATACGGGTGCGTTCCATTTTTAAATCGAGCATCTCAAACCTTATTGCGTGACCTACGTATTTTGTGAGAAAGTGGTCCTACCCCGGTCGAGCCGACCCATTGGTATAAAAATCATTCTTGTGTAAATAGTGCTTCCAGAATCCGTTCAATTAGCAGCCAAAGATTAACATTTAAAGTTACGTAATTGATATAAATTTTTTCACTAACATTAAAAAAAGTGACGTAGATAGCGATCAGCATTCTACTTATCGTGTGGTGGCGATGTAGGAATATCCACTACTCCATATCATCATCCTGTGAGTGTCGTAACAGGCGACAGAGATAAACAAACCAGGACGTGGACAGCAGCGTTTTTAGAGTGGTGGAGCCATGCTGAAACTATATTACGATTTCAACACCAATGGGTCGGCTCGACCGGGGAAGGACCACACTCTCACAGAATATCAGGGTAAAGTAGCAGCTTAATACTGCTGTGTTTCGTATGGTGAGTGTAGAGATCTGGAGACCCTTTTTACTTAAAACGAGGCATTTCATCTTACCCCCCAAGGGTGACAACGCATCTGCGTTTTGGTTCTTAATCGAGGATAAATGTACCACACGGCATCCACTTACCATCAGGTGGACTGTGTGCTCGTTTGTCACCCATATTCTATATAAAAAAGAATGAGAAGGAATTGCATTCCAAACGATTCACCAAAGAATACTGGGAATGGTCAATGAACTCCCCTTGCTTAAATAAACAAAATATTCAGATGTAGCTCAGACGAAGAATCAGCTGAATGTCCACGACAAATTGTTGTGTCAGCGGGGCGGGATATATTAAAAAAGAAATTACGTTCGAACGTATTAAATAAAGTAAAAAATTTACTTTAAAAAGTTTGACCTGAGTGTAACAAAAAATAGTTTTTAAAACCAAACTATAATCAAAATGGTACCAAATAGATACCATAACTCGCCTCTAGCATAATAAATCATAATTTTACTAACAGCCGTTGATAAAAGCGGGCTACAAAGGAACATTAACTGTTATCCCAGCGCCATCTGGTAGCAGTAACACGGAATATATTATCAACAGATCACGCTCGGTGACAGCTTTATGCGACGGGACGGCGCACGCGCACCAATGTAGCGGCCATAAGTAAAGCACTGCTTGCTTGCTTGTATAATTTCATTCATTGTTTTAGTTAATCATACTTTCGTAGTACTTGAAATAATCAATACCGTTACCGTTACAGTATATCAAAGTCCACAGCTGAACATAGGCCTGCCCCATAGATTACCTCATATGGGGGTATTTGCCATAGTTGCCACGCTCGGTAGGAGAGTTGGCAAACGCAGTTTTTTTGTATTCAGTTGCAATTAGAAAGACGCTGCTGCCTCCGTCTCCTTATTTGTTATCCTCAGTCACCTCCTACGACATTCACGGGGCGATATGGGATACAGACATTCTTGCACCGCTACTACATGAAAACAATAAACTATTTTTTTTAAATATTTCTGTTTGTTCGTTTTGTCAATAGAAAAAGGGTGACAAACGAGCACACATTCCACCTGATGGTAAGTGGATGCTGTGGCCCATAGACATCTACATCTATCCTCGATTAAAAATCAAAATGCTGATGCGTTGTCACCCCCGAGGACTAAGATGGCCTCGATTCCAGTAAAACGGGTCTCCGGTTCTTTACACTCACCATACGAAACACAGCGGAATTAAGCTGCTATTTTACGCTGATGTTCTGTGAGAGCGTGGTCCTTCACCAGTCGGGCCGACTCATTTGTGCTACAACCATAATATAGTTGCCTTGTATAAATGGTATTTTACGTACTGCCATACCGTTAATCAGACTGCGATAAAACTTTCTCACCGTAGTGCTTGCACTTCGACAAAGGTTATATGCGGAGTTGGACCCGGTAGGTGGCGTTGTAGAATCCAGATATCACTTGTGCGAAGCCGGGGCAGAACGCTAGTCAATGAATAAAAACATGGTTGTAAAAAACAAAACGGAAGTAAAAAAAGTTCTCCTCAAAAGTCTGCGGTACTCATTTGGTCATCCATTACAGCATAGATAGAGCCCACGTTCCATTCAATCAACCTCTTTAGAATTTTATTTCTTGCCTATTTTTCAAGTCAATTAGTCTGATCCTCGGCTTCATGCATCCACGTACTACCTGCCACCTATTTTTATAGAATAAGTCTGACAACGATTACATATTCCATCTGATGCTATGCTCAGACCCGTAGATATCTACATCTAGCAACGATTACGAATCAAAATGCAGATGCGCTGTCACGCCTTTTTTATACGTGTTAGAGCCACGCTACGTCTATCCTTGATTACGAATCTTCTGTCTTTGATACTTGAGGACTAAGATGAAATGCCTCGTTTCCAGTAAAAGGGGTCACCGGTTCTCTACACCCACCATACGAAACACAGCAGCATTAAGCTACTATTTCACGCTGGTATTCTGTGAGAGCGTGGTCCCTCCCCGGTCGAGCCTACCTATTCGTGCTACAACTATACTACTAATATAACCGCAGCATTGCTTCTCCACGTATTAGTTGTTATTAGGAAGACGCTGCTGCCCACATACTTCTTTGTTCCCCTCTATCGCCTTTTATTCCACCCCCGTGGCGATATGGGTTAGTGGATATTCTCAATCCACTGCACAGTCGATTATGGCTTTGTTTTTTTTTCTAAATCGGACGTTTAATTAACAGAATGCAACTGCAATGGGCACGCGCGTCGGTGCCGCTTCAACATGGAGCTGTACAAGCTGTCTGGCCGTGCTAGTGGCGGCGTATGTCTCAAGTGTCGGCACTACACCGCGGGCCGGCACTGCCATTACTGCAGGGAGGGTTACTACAGGGACCCTACCAAGCCCATCACTCATAAGAAGGCTTGTAAACGTAAGTTTTTTTTTTTAATATTTCATCACCTTTATCATCAACTTGTGAACAGTATATTAATGTATAAGTTTATACAGTTAAGAGAGACTATAAGAAATGGTTACGCAAGCAGTAAGTAAACGCTCTGGCCTCTAGACATAAAGAATCTAAATGCAGAAGCATTGTCACTTCTGGTCTTATATTGATTGTTTTGTTAATACTTACCAGAATGAAGGGTTTCCTGTTGTATACACTCATCATACGAAACACAATAATTGCATTATGGTTTTCTATTTTTAAAGTCCTACTAGACTGGCCGCCGTAACAGAAACTCAGCCTGAAGGACATAAGAAAGTATTTAATCTAAAATTATGTTTCACTAATGTTTAATGCGCCCAAAATAGTTGTAATAAAACTATGAACGGGCAACTCACAAATAGAGGTAAAAATAATGCGTGTAACATTTTTATGGTAAAACCAAGTTTAGCTTGCTTGCAGATAAAATAAATAAAAGATGCCTCATAAAGAATGTTATACACCTGTACACAGTGTTTAAAGTAAACAGTGTATACGTGCCTTTATTTAAATGAAACTGTTATAAATCACTGAAACATTTTACTGTTCTTCAGGGGTGAATACGAATGTGGCTATATCTACATTGTTTATCATGTTACGCATTTGATTTATTTACGTAGAAACCATGTTTCATTAATAAATATTCATGGCTTTGATAGAATAAGGGTGACAAACGAGAACACAGTCCACCTGATGGTAAGTGGATCAAGCAGGCTATGACGTCCACGATTAAGAATCAAAGTACAGATGCGTTTCACTCCTAAGAACTGAGAGGGCATGCCTCGTTAGCAGGAAAAAGGGTCCACGGTTCTCTACACTCACCGTACGAAACACAACAGAATTAACCTGCTACTTGACACTAATATTCTTTGAGAGCGTGGTCACATTCACACAACAACTTACATTCAGGTTGACTGTGTGCTCGTTTGTCACCCAATCCTATAAAAAAAACTACTTCGATGACCTTGCGTTTGTGATATTCCTTTGTCTGTATAAAAGGCTGAAAAACAAAGTTTTATAAAAAGTAAAATCGTCTTCAAAGAACTAAAAAGAACAAAACATGTGTGAAGTTCACACGCGCTAGAAGTGAAACCTTCAGCAAAGGAAACCGAGATAACAGAAAACACTGTATACTGTATTATATCTCATTCTCTCGCAGGCTCAATCCCACTGATGTAAATTTTTGCCTCTTTTTCGGTTTATCGAGTTTCAAATCACAACTATTGCAAGGAAGTTTCCACTTCAATAACATAGTTTCACATTCAGAAGTTGGGACTATACGCTATACACTGTCCCCATTATTCATAAAAAATTTTGAACGTTTGATTAGTTAAATAGTGTTTTGTCTCATTCTGACGTTTGCGAGACACTTGTTGCTAAAAATTTTGTAAATTTTCACTATTTAACTAGTCAAGTTTTTCAAAATGTTTATGAATAAGTGGGTATGTTTTAACACCAACTTCATAATGTGATATTATTTCGTTCTTCATAGTCCTTTTAAGTTGGCTTTTAATTTTTATTATAAGATAATATTATTTTAAATGTATACTAGCTATTAACTGTCATAATTTTCTTCCCACTGTCCCTTAGGTGCTATATTCATTTTGCTTCTGCTTCTGCGTTGCACCTTTCAATCCGATCCCAAACAGTCGCTTACATAGCCTCAATTCCGTCTTCGCACATACCAGTCGTTCTTTTTAACCCTGTAGATCAGGGCGAAATTAGAAACACCCTTCTGGCAATAAAATCCAAGGCTGTCGGTTGCGATGATATTAGTAGAGCCATGATTGTTAATATTCTAGAACACATTTTTCGCTTGACTCGGGTCAGTTTCCGAGTCAGTAGAAAAAGGCTTTCGTTAGACCTTTTCCTAAAGTATCCAATCCTACACTTCCCAATCACTTCAGTCCCATATCAGTTTTACCTTTCCTATCTAAAGTTTTGGAAGCCTGTGTTCATACATAAACATAACCTGCTGAGTACTTTTCAGTCCGGGTTTCGTCCTGGTCACAGCACTACAACTGAATTACTTAAAATAACTGAAAATATTAGAGAAGGAATGGAAAACAAGAAAGTTACAGTTGTGATGCTCGTTGACTTTTCTAACGCTTTTAACACAGTTGACCATGATATCCTTCTTGCTATCCTTTCTTATTATAAGTTTGCACCGTCAGTCCTGGAATGGTTCTCATCTTATCTTCGCGGACGTCAACAGTCTGTCCACGTGGAGCAAATGACTTCAGAGTGGGTTGACCTGATTTCTGGCGTACCGCAAGGCGGTATACTTTCTCCATTAATCTTCTCTATTTTTATTAATTCCGTCACATCTAATATTGATTGTTCGTACCATCTGTATGCTGATGACCTACAAATTTATGTACAGTCTGACATTTCTGACATCCATTATGCGATTAACAAATTGAATTCAAATCTCAAGTCAGTCTGTGATTGGTCTATGCGCTTTGGAGTGTCTGTCAACCCTACGAAATGCCAAGCGCTGATTGTGGGTAGCTCAAGGATGCTTGCTAAAATAGATGCCGCTAGTCTTCCTCCCGTCTATTATAATGATCGTCTGATACCGTTCTCTTCCTCAGTTAAAAATCTTGGTCTCCATATTGATAGTACTCTGTCCTGGGGGGTTCATATCTCCGAAACATGTCGTAAAGTCTCTGGTTCTTTACGTTCTCTTTATCGATTGAAAAATTTTCTCCCCTTTAAGACTAAAATTATGCTTATACAGTTACTTATACTACCAATCATTGATTATGCAGACGTGTGTTACCCGGATTTAAACCAAAATCTTCTCAACAAGCTAGAGCGCCTTCTCAACAATTGTGTCAGATACATTTTCAATCTCCGTAAATTTGATCATATTTCTCACTATCGCTCTCGCCTAAAATGGCTCACTATTAAACAGAGGCGTGACTCTAGAATTTTGCTTGTTCTCTTCTCTATCTTAAATGATCCATCCACTCCTTCTTATCTCAAGGAGAAATTTCAATATATTTCCCTAACGCATGATAGAACTCTGCGTTCCTCTTATAATAATAAACTAAGTATCCCTCTACATTTTACTAATTTTGTTGGTAAATCCTTCACCATTCAGGCTGCCCTGCTCTGGAACTCCTTGCCCGATGACGTCAGAAAAACATCTAATAAGACTGCCTTTAAAAGATTGGTACATAAGCATTTTATGAAAATATTTGATGATAGTTAATATGGTCAATTTTGGTTACCTTTGTTGTTATTTTATTTATAGGTTTATATTATATATCTATTTGTATTTAAAATATGTATATACTTATGTATCTATGAATATGTATGTATATATATTATCTGTATTATATTTTGTAGTATATAAGTTTATTGTATTTGTATATATAATATTAGTTTGTTTTTAAGTTCATCAGTAGTTTTTTTCCTTGATTTTCTCTATTGTGCATTTTATTTTGTCACCTACCACATAATTTCCACACATCCTGGGTTGACTGGGAGAGAATCCCTAATGGCATTAAGTCCGCCCTTTGTAATCTTTTTATGGTGCAATAAAGTGTAAATAAATAAATAACCCTGAACAAAGAAGAATTTAGGAGGATGACTGTCGACCTTCAGTAATGGAGAGACACGTATAGGAGAAAAATCCCCAAAATACACAAGCATTTACTGCTAAAAAGAATCCTTTTGTCGTATCCCCTCAGTTTCAAGGCACTGCCCTTGCTGTCTCAGCTAGCATTGGAATCTTCAGCGTCAACATATCGAATAGTGTGCAGTTTCGTGGTCACTTGTAGGAGAAGGCCAAATTGGCCTTTGAAAAGCTTCGCGTGCTCAGCAGAGAGAGATAGAGAGTATTTCATGCCGGCACATCGCTTGCAACTATACAAAGCTCAAATTCGGCCTCACATGGAATACTCTTCTCATCTCTGGGCCGGGCCACACCAGTGCCAGCTCCTTCCACTTGACCGCATCCAGCGCAGAGCCATTCAAATCGTCGACAACCGGACTGTTTCTGATCGGCTCGATTCACTGGCGCTGCGTAGGGATATTACATTTTTTGCATTTTCTATCGAATGTACTACGGGGATTGTTCTGAGGAATTGTTCGGATTAGTCCCAGCCCCCAAATTTCACGAACACACATCGCATCATACTTTACGATACCATCTTCTCCACCTGGGTGCATGGCGGTATACCACTGTGCGTTTTACGAGTTTTCTTCCTCGTACAACTTATCTGTGAAAAAATTTTACCACTATCGATTTTTCCGGACCGATACGACTTAGGTACCTTCAAGAAAATAGCTTACTCCTTTTTAAAAGCCGGCAACGCACAGGCGATTCCCGCCTATGAACAACCGCAACACCAGGTCGCGCTTGTTCATAGTGTAACGCTCCCCCCCCCCCTGTTTTATTTTATTTTAAAACTTATATATATGTGACCAGAATAAATAAAATATGTTTTTAACTTCCTAAATGATCTTTCTAAATGTTTTATA
>DWHP01004148.1:0-12810 GCA_018247895.1 Parnassius honrathi
GAAGCCCATAGGAAGGGAGCTTCGAAAGAAGCGCTTTGTGCCAAACCCGATCGAAGGCCTTCGGAATGTCCAAACTAACGACCAATTCCTCCCCCTTGGACTCTACTGCCTCTGCCCATCTATGAGTTAGGTAGACCAGAAGATCACCAGCTGGTCTACAACGGTGAAAACCGTATTGGCGATCACTTATCAGCTAGTGATCCTCAAGATACCTCATGAGCTGGCAGTTTACAATGGACTTCCTTGTTTTGGAGGACAAGGAGATGATGGTGATAGGCCTGTAGTCGGACGGGTCTGAGCGGTGGCCTCTTTTAGGGATCGGATGGATGAAAGCCGTCTTCCATGATTTTGGCACTACACCTAGGGAGTAGAAGTACTGGAAAAGACGCGTTATACCGGTGCACACTCTGCAGCACACGTCTTCCACTTTCTAATTCGCTTCCAAATTCCCCCGGACAGATTTGCAGTTTATTGTAGGAGTAAAATGAATAAAAATTTAATTTTGATTACTCTTACAAGTAATTTCAGATGTTTTTTATGCATTTATTAATATTTTACAACGATTTTTTTGAAAACGACAAAAATTGTCTATGAAGAACAAAGCAGTTACTTATTTGCCTGAACTACGGGAAAGGTAACAGGAAGTCGAAAGTAGTACTGAAAGCTGTTTCTACCAATTTATCGCATGTTGAGTAGTAAGACATGTAGAAACTGTCATCTATGAAAAATTTTTGGAAAAATCAATCAAGAAGTCGCATCCTGTTGCACCATGACAATTCTTTGGTACACACTGCGAACAAGACACAGCCGTTTATTCTTAAAACGTGGAGCTCGTGGCCCATCCCGCACATAGTCCAGACCTCGAGGAAATCGCATGGTGCTTGTGATTTCTTTATTTCAGATATCTTTCGTGTAAGTGTTTAGGTGTAAGAAAAATATTTTCTTTTAATGAAAAATTCATGTTATACTTTAGTATATAGAGCTTTAGTGTATAGAGAAGTAGGTATGCCTCTTACCTTTATTGTTAGGCCATGTATCCATTAGGTAACAATTAACGCGTAACAGGGCGTGCGTAGTTGCAGTATTAGCGTATTTTAACTTCTTGCAAAAGTTCCACGCCGTCGCTTAACATAACGCGCAACATGTTGAGCAAAACACGTTGCGTGTCAATTACTACCCTCATTAATACGCGCTTAATGCTGCTGTGTTTCGTGTGCTGAGTGTAGAGAACCGTAGTTGAGGTGTTCCACAGCATCCAGTTACTATCACGTGGACTGTGTGATTAATTGTCAACCTTTTCTATTCGAAATGAAGTACTTATCAAAATAATTGACAAAAAAGGTCTACTAGATTTTCTAAGTATCAAAAGCCGATTATAGCTTAATATAAGAAAAAAATTATGCAAAAGCGTCGTCATATATGTCATCATATAGATAAATATTATAGGTGCAGGATCTGTAGTAAGATTTTAGAACCCGCGCATATGCGGTTATTTTATGGCCAATTACGTGGTACAATTTGGACAATTACCCCGAGATTGAATTGTTACCGGGTTTATAAATTGTGATATTACATCCATGTGAAATATTTTTATATTGGTATATATAAGTAATATTAAAACCTTTTAAGAATGTTGCACGGAAGTTGTTACGACGTCTTTTTCTAAACAAAATATTTTACGCTAACTACGAAGGTTAAATATCATTAAAAGGACGTCATCTGTGACCTATTCTCTACTGTTGTTAATTATAACTAATAGGTATCACAATGGCTTATTTATTTTGTATCTTCAGTGGACGGTGATGATAAGTAAAATAAGAAAAACCCAATGACTGATTTTAATACAGTACTACTTACTATCAGGTGGACCGTTATTTGCTTTTTATTCAAATCTATAAAATAATATTATGATACCCTAATATTTATATATCAATATTCGATGGCATTGTCAAACAAATTAAAGAAATAAAATTAAAAAAATTAAGCTTACAAATTGTATTTATGACTAACTACTATATTATATAATATTGAATGATGACGAGAATTGTGGTTAATTTAATTTAATTTCAATTGTCATAAAATGAAAATGACCAACGACTCAGTTCAGTCTACCTGATGGTAACTGCAAGCCAGGGGCATGTCCAGCCTACCTGATGGAAAGTTACTACCGCAGTCCATTGGCATGTTCAGCCAACTTCAAACAAAAAGTCTACAGATGCGTTGTCACATTTAGGAATGAAAACGAAAAGCATCTCAGAGACGCTGTTTTTGCACCTACCTAAGAAATTAAAAAGAAGAAAGTGCGATAAAGGAGTAGTAATAAAATATTGGCAGCTTCATCGAACTTTAGTCATTATAACACAAGTTGCTCTAAAGTTTGGAATATGTATCTTAAGCTGTTAATTGTAGCAACGCTTTGGAGGCAGATTGGCACTCCATTTTCTGCGCCGTTTTACACGGAAGTAATCCTTCCTTTGAGGAAATATTATTAAGTTAGAATACTGCGTATCTATTTGGGCCGTGGTAGCTCGGGGCTTAATCCAAATAAAAACACGATCTTCATAGACTATTGATATTTGTGTAGACTATTGATATTGATTTCTTATATTTACGCTACACATTAAATAAATCTATTTATACGGATGTTATCGCATAATTCACTCATTTCTTATTCCCGACGTTTCGGGTGTTATTTTTATGAATAGGGTGCTTCATTTTTAATTAATACTTAAAAACTAAATGTAGCCGAAGGTCAAACATCTCAGTCTCCACCGCACTCGAGACCACAAAGCACCTGAAACATCGGGAGTTGAAATAAGTTAATTAAACGCGATAAAATTTGTATAAATAGTTTTATTCAACATCTTCATCAAGTTTTCTTGCGTTTACGGTTCACTTTTTTCTATTTTTGATTAAAAATAAGTAAATATCGACAATCTTTGTTTGTTTGTTTTTGTTAGTTTTAAATACGGTACTTGAAACCCAGAGCACCAGTAACTACACCAATACGGATACGACACCAAATATCGATAATTTGCAGTTGTCAGATTTTATGCTTTGTCTTTTTAATTTAAAAAAAGGGGTCGCGTGCATCCTTTTTCGGTCGACCCCAAACATTCTTGCTAGAGCTTAAAAAACACTGCGGGGTGACTCTAGTACGTTATAGTAGGAATATTATAATTTAATTATTATAATTTCAGAAATTTAACTAAAGGCTGATTTTTAAATTTTCGTATAAAATTTATCCATCTAATCAATTATACGTGATTTTTTATAGAATAAGGGTGACAAGCGAGCACACAATCCACCTGACGGTACGTGAGAATCAAAATGCAGATGCGTTGTCACCCTTGAGGACTAAGAATACCTCGATGCCAGTAAAACGGGTCTCCGGTTCTATACATTCATCATACGAAACACAGCAGCATTAAGCTGCTATTTTATGTTATTCTGTGAGAGCGTGGTCCTTGCCCGGTCTATCCGACCTATTCGTGATACAAACATAATATAGCTGAAGCGTGGCTCGACCACTTATAAAAACTCTGACTGAATATTAATGCCTTTCATTATTAAATTTTGTTTTTTTGTATTTTTTTATGAATGTCTTTTACCTCGTGATTAAAAAATGATTAAAATAAGCATTTAAATGATTTAGTTCATAAATTACAAATAAGAATCTAAATATAGAAGTGCACAATGTCGATGATTCGTGCAAATATTTTTTTTGTAGAATAATGATGATAAACAAGCACACACCTAATGATATGTGGATTCCGTGTCAAATGGTTTTATGTTATGTAAATTAAATATATAAACTTAAAAGCAAATGTATGAAAATCTTGCACTGTTTTGGAACGCAAAACATTTTTGTCAACTTTTCTTAATAATGGGACATTATTATTATTGCGCTGGTTTGGCGGTTGCTTTTACGTCAAAGATTACAATATTTAAATTTTACGTATTTTGGCTTTGCAATTTATTTTGGCGTTGTTTCGCAAGTGAATCAGTTTAACCACGTTAAGTTAAATCTCTGTTTCTCCGTATTTCAAATAAACTTGTAAAGTTTCTGTGAAAGCATGCAAGCATGTAATACATTTATCCCTAATTAAGAATAGTGACAAATTAACTTATTTTTTAACTTATATGTATTTATTTTATTCTGGTTTTATTGAGGAGTTCTCAAAATATTAGAACATTTATAAATCCTCTTCATTAATAAAGTGACAGGAATATTAACAGACATGTTTTATAGCTTCTTGCTTCAGCGCATGAATTTCATTTACTGCAAATATTTAATTACAAAACTTTAAGATTTATACATGCAGAAACTCCGGTAATATGAGCGTAATAAATGCTACGAAATCTGTCTGTTAAATAAAATGAAAATATGCATTTTTGTGCAACTCATTTAGACTAAGTACATTAGGAGATGTGTTTAAAGATAAAAGATGAGAATGTGCTTAATCTCGTCGTTTTTTTTTTTTTTGAACAACTTTTGTTGCATTTATTTGGTGATCTTTCACTACATATACATATAAACTTAATATTTATTTAAACCGTAACAATAACAATGTAAGACTGCCTCGTTGGTCTAGTGGTCGTAAACGCGGCTATTCACCAATCCCGAGTTAGGCTTCAAATCAGTTATTGAGATTTTCTGTCCGAAAATTCACAGTCGCAGCTCTGAACCGTGCGGAGAGTTGGCGATGTTTCACTCCCGTGCATCTAGTAGCACGTAAAGCCGTTGGTGTTCTGCGATTGATCTCTTTCTTGTAGTGTGGAAATGTCGTTCCATCGATCTATGAGAGTGAGGAAATAGAGCGTGCAAGAATGTTTGCACATACTCTGTAATATCAAGCAGAGGCAACCTCCGTAGATTGCCACATAGGGGGAATATTTAGTATACTTGGCGGGCGGGTTATCAATCGCAATTATTTTAAAAGTTTTTTTTTGTAATTAGGAAGACGCTGCTAACCAACTCCTGGTTGGTTTCCATCTATGGCCTCTTACTTCTAGCAGAAATCCCCCACGCTCCTTCATTGCGTATAAACGAATATTACATGAGCCACGAATATTTTTTCCCAGATATGCAGATTACTTGTTTGCGTGCTATGATATTTAAACGAATGCTCTCTATTCAATTGTTTCTATAATATTATAGACGCAAATAATCCTATGTTATCCACAGATACATGGAACTATCTTTAATCAAATAATAGATATGTTATTACCCAAAAGGTTAGACTAAGATAAGAAGAGCAATAATGGAATGGACAGGTTGTAATCATACTGACGGGACGGATACGGACGGGAAAGGTAACGGGAAATCGAAAAGTTGTTCTGAAAGTTGTTACTGCCAATTTATCGAATGCTGAATAATGAAGCATGTAGTAAATGTCGTCTTTGAAAAAGTTAGGGTAAAATAACCAAGAAGTCGCATCTTGTTGCATCATAGCAATTCTTCGGCGCATACCGCGTACAATTCACAGTCGTTTTATTATTCTTAAAAGGTGGAACACGTGACCCATCTCGACGCAGTCCAGATCTCGAGGGAACCGAATGGTGCATGCGATTTCTTTGTTTTGGGTCTTTAGTGCAAGTGTGTAGGGGTCAGTAAAATATGTTCTTTTAGCGACAAATATCTGTTACACGTTTTCCCTTCGCCGTTGACGCATACTGCGACGGAAAAAGAGACCATTCTAGACGTTTCTCATGCAATTATGTGTCCGGCACCGCATGCCGCATACCGCAGCGTTGTGCGTTATAACCAAGAGACCAAAGTTTTACATAACCCGCAACATGTTTAACCACACGTTGCTCATCAATTGCTACCTAATGAATACATGCTTAACGCATGTATTCAATTCAAATTCAAAAACTAATGGTGAGGTGTCCGTGATCTAAAGCATCCAGTTACCATCACGTGGACTGTGTGCTCAATTGTCACCCTTTTTTATTAGAAATGAAATATTTATCAAAATATTACACCATTAAAAGGTTTACTAGATTTTCTAAGTATCAAAAGCTGAATTTAATACTTTAAATAGAAAACAGTTACGCAAAAGCATCATCATATATTGCATCGTATAGATAGTAGTATTATGAATGTCCTGCATTCATGTTATTGTTATTGTATATAAGATTTTAGAACACACGCATATTTGTTAATTTTACGGCCAATTACGTGGTAAAGTTTGAACAATTACTCCAAGGTTGGATTGTTACCCGGACTATAAAGTTTGATATTACATCCGTGTGTAACATTTTTATGTTGGAATATATAAGTAACCCCTTTATAAGAATGTTGCACGGAAGCGATTATGAGTTCTTTTCTCAACACAAAATGTTTTACGCTAACTATGAAGGTTAAAAATATAACATTAAAGCGACTTCATCTGTGACCTATTCTCCACTTTTGTTTATCATAACTAACTGGGTTTTCGGTTGACGGCGATGCTGAAGAGAAGAAGAGATGATATTTAATGTCGTTTTTGACTGACTTCTGCTTTTGTATACGCTGTTTAAAGCGTACTTTATTAAACTATGACATTTGTAATGTAATCATTATAAGTTACAGCGACAAACAAACTCACTTACATCCGACGGTAAGTGGGTACTACAATCCATAGACACCTGCAGCCAACTACAAACAAAGAAGGCGTTATTACTTCTAAGGACTAAACTAGAATGCGTCAATGAAACTCAGTAGAATATTTGACGAGTTTAATACCTTATATTAGATATCTGTTCTTTGACCCTCACTGGACAGTGTTGGGATTTTGTAGTGACGACGTAAAAGATGCAATTTTTGGACCGGAGCACCACTATTTGACGGTAGAAATAGGTAATACCACCCTCTTACCTACCCCGATGGACTGCTACTATCCTAAGGAGTCCTACGATCTAAAAAAATATGATATAAGACGTAAAGTAATAAAACTTATTACACAAATCGTCTATATACTGCATCTAAACTACTTAATTGTATCTAAAAAAAATTTGAAGTAAAAACCTAACAATCGCTTACTCAAACAAACCCATAAATTAGCAAACATTGCCGCAAGTAGGCGATTCACATTTGCCGGCCGTAATCGAAATCGAGTGTGAATTGTAAAATGGGAACCATTGCAAAGCAAATGTTTATACGCGATCCAGTCATTGGCTGTTCTTACACGTCCGTTGCTAGAATAATTTGTTTCTAAATTTCTAAGGTTATTCAGGCACAGTATCTCTATTGAAACGAGTATTTATCGATTAAAACACATATAAGAAACAAAATTAATAATGTAACGTAACGGCGAGTAATAACGTAAGTTTTTACATTTTTCACTCCAAATCAAAAATTTCGATCACAGCAGCAGGTCTCAATGAAGACCAGCCATATGCACAAGACTAGATTATAGTGCACAGGTACATGCACTATATTTCCTCACACTCATAGTCCGATGGTACTAAAATCTGACACGATCAGAGTGAGAAATTAGGTGAAGGACTATTTATTTTCTAAGGCACTTTGGGCTGGTGCTGAGAGTTCTTTATCAGAAAACATAATAAACAACCCGAGATTCAAATCCGGGACTACGGCAATACGACACTAAAAATTGACTATGTAGACGCTTATATTCTAGGTTAGGTTGAGATTTCCGTGTACTATAAGAACTCATTTAAAAAAATCACCGTAACCGTTACAGCCTATTAACCCCTTAATCCAAACATAAAGCACATGCAGTCGCATGCGCCCGGCGTATCTCGAGCGTTCGCATGCGACCGCACCTACCCGCAGCACTTAAAACCATTAAAACTTATATTTAGGGACTACTTTTCTATGAAAAAGTTTGGCATTATAAAATCTATACAAAATTCTCTAAATAAAAGGATTTACTTCATTACAAAAAGACTATTGTATTTTGATAACAAAAAACATACCAATCGAATGCCGGCGGCGTGAAAATGACAATTATTTCAATATATACTACTCGAAATTATTTACGTAAAAAGATAAATTATATTCACACGAAAACTTTAATAACAATTTTATAATAAAACACTAGAAAAATCCAAAAATCAACACGTTATTGTGATGATTCACGCAATAATGGCGTACGAAATGAACGTATATTATGAATAAATATTCATATGATAATTTGACTTATTATTGCACTAGAGGACAGAAAATTTCATATTGATTCTATAATGCCAAACTTCTTCATACAAAAGCAATCTATAAATATAAGTTTTAGTAGTTTAAACTGTTGTGGGTGTGCGCAGTCAAATCCGACCGCTTGGATTTTGACGGAATAGGGCCGCGGTCGGATTCGACCGTTTGGGGAATGAGAGGTTAAAAGTCTGCATAGCCTTATTCAAGGCATGCATTTCTTATACGATTTACTTATACTCACCTCGTTTGGCAGTCGGCTTAGTAAGCGTAATACTAATATCCTCGTACTGATAATACTGCTCCCCATCGCCAATGTGTGTAGTTTTGATTTTGATTCCTCGCCATTAATCGTCTCGACGCGTTTCTTAACCACCAGAAGGTAACACTTTTGGGTATGTTTGTGCATTTGTAGAAAAATAGGGCGTTGTTCAAATTGGTTCACAATTACATCCCAAAAATGTATTATCCATTACGATTACAGTACAGGAGGAAGAGTTACAAGAGGCCTATGTTCAGCAGTGGACCTGAATATGCTGTAACGGTAACGGTTATCAGGAAGATGCTGATGCCCGACTTCTGTTTGTTTGTTTTTTGCTTTGTCTCATCTTCCGACTCCCACAAACATTTAATGAGACTTGTTTTTATAAAAATTCTTGTTACATTCAACAAAGAAAGGGTTTAATTTTGCAATTATCTTAGGACTGCTGGGATGGTTATAAATATCACTTCAGTCAACGACTTATACCCTAATCCAACCCAAACATAAAACCGAGGGAAAAATATAATATCTATAAATTTTATGAACGCATACACAAATGTGGCGACACATAAACATATTATTTATTTATTTGTACATTCTTAACAATGTTTTTATAAGGCATAGTTGTCTTAAAGATTAACTTTTTTGACCGGTGTATGTGAGTATTTCCGCCCGTAACTACTCAAGGCGACGTTGCAGTACTTTTTAAATTTTTTGACCTTTTTAATTCACACCATCAGCATCATTACAGTACTACAGAAGTCCACTGCAGAAACAGGCGTCCCCAATAGATTGCCACATAGGGGGGATACCTTCTTCAGCAAGATCCCTTCTCTACTACCTCAAAACTGAATCTAGCAACATTTAAATATGGAAGAATTATATAATTCAAATACTTTTTAAATTAAAAATAATTTAAAAAAATCAAATTAAAAATAAGTTAATAAGTTTACTATGTAATGACTAACTATGTTAAAATTTTTAATTATAGAAAAGCTAAAAGAGAATAAATGACTATGATATTAATCCGGCTCGTAAGAATCGGAAAAATGGTTGCTACATAGGCAAACGATAACCAACCGAACAAAATGTGAGAGTACCCGTTTGTTTTTTAGGGCAACCACTTTCTTTGACGGTTAAAAAGGTTAAAATATGAAAAAAGTTAAACCAAAAGTTATTATTCGAGATCAAAAAAAACCCAGAAAGTGCTCCATTCGCTGCGTACGGTTTATACGTATGTTCACCGATTTCTCGGATAAGATTGTACCAGATTAAATGATTATTTCAGGTTATTAACAGGTTATCATTATAAATAGGTTATTTCAGGGTTGATTCTTTATAAATTTAAAGAAAAATTACCATCCTTTAGGTTTGAGAAATAGGGGATAAAGATTTTTATGTATGTATATAGTACTGTGTAACTATTTAGAAGACATTCTAGTTGTTGCCTTTTGAAGACGGTTTATATTTTGTATTAAAATCTTAATTATTACTTAAATACATATTCATAAGTAGAAATTATGTAACAATAATTAACAACATTTTGTAATTATTATTAGATGGAAGGAGCATATTTTATACCCCTATCTTTGGTTTGTTAACTCGTCGCATTCGCAAGTAACATTCGTAGCATACCGTAAAAATCTATTTCGGGCTAATGCTATTACAGATTATACCCCAGCGCAATACGCTCAGTAGAACAAATTATAAATTAATATATTTTCCATCAGCCTGGATATTAAATATACCAAACGTTAAGTCTACTTCGGATACCGTAGTATATGAATCCTCTCAATTCCCTAGCGACCAAAAACAACCGCGGCGATATTCCATCAAATTCCAAGAGGTCAAATTTGACCGCACCCACCCGCACAGCACTTCAAAAAATTGAAACTCGTATTTAGAGACTACTTTTCTGTGAAAACGTTTGGCGTTATAGAATCTATACGAAATTTTATATCCTGTTGTCTAAACAAAAGCCAGTTACTCTATGTATTTTTATTTTAGAAAATAAAAAATACGTAGAGTAACTGACTTTTGATTAGACCACAGGATAGATTTATTCGTATAGATTATATAATGCCGATCTTTTTCGTAGAAAAGTAGTTTCTAAATATAAGTCTTAATGGTTTAAAGTTCTGTGGGTGGGTGCGGTTGCATGCGTCCGTCAACTCCCGAGCAGTCCCACGAGCAACTAAAAATAGTGAATAACATTTTAAGATATTTGCCCCGTTTTCCTGTTTTAATATTATTTTCCCTCGTTTACTTATACATATATATAGTAATCGGTTCACGTTCATGTTGTTAAGTGGATACTGTGGCCCATAAACATATAAATCTATTATTGAATAAGAACCAAAATGCAGATGCCTTGTTATCCCTGAGGACTAAGATGAAATGCCTCATTATCATTAAAAGGGGTCTCCGGTTCTCTACACTCATCATACGAAAAACAATAGCATTAAGTTAGTATTCCGTGAGAGCATGGTCTTAACTCGGTAGAGCTGATCTATTCGTGCCGCAGCAACGTATACAGCTGCAGCGTGGTTCTACCACGTTAATGATATTCTGCAAAAGCGTGGCCCTTTCTCAATTGAGCAGACCCGTTGAAGTTATAATACAGTCGCACCGTGGCTCTGCCACATGTACAGTGCGGTGAAAGGAAACATCATGAAGATCAACAATAAGGATCTATGGCGTTTGCCAACACGCACTGAGTGAAGCTTCGCGAGCTCCTTCCTTGCTGAATAATTTTAATGCTAACATTAGCGTCAGGACGTGATTAAGGTCGAAGGTAGCCGGGTGGGCTTCATCCATTGTAGGAAAGACTTGCATTCATCACCATGATTTGCAAGCGGATCAGTTATTGCAGTACAAAATATTGACGGATTAGTGGTGTGGAGGTACTTATACCCCCACACCACTATACGGTGCTTACTTAGGTGCATACTTAGAAATTAGTTTCTCTATCTAAGTTTTACATTTTACCACGTTTTATTAATTCGCTTTCGTGTACTTATGTCTGTTCGGATTGAAATTAGTGATTGATTTAAAACTAAATTCCCGATGAACTAAAGACTTAAAATTTTTAACATGGCTCAAAATCGGATAACCGTGTAGGAATTTAAGAAAACGTGATATTGAAAAAAAATCAAAAAATGTTACCTAATTCGCAAAATTGAGATATTATGTTAAATAGTTAGTAATACATATTACGCTTTAATACCGCCGGCTGCAACCACACAATTTGCCGCACAATATTACTGTATAAGGTCTTGCTTCAATTATCAACATCTATTACCAAATATGATCTTGTTCGTTATAATAATCCTTTTCAAGCCGCATTTCTATTAGTGTAATGCTTTTACTTATTTGAGACCTTCCACATATTTGTTTTGTTTCGTAGACCTTACTACTATATGTCTTCAATATATAGGTATTCAACCCATAATTCTACTATCATAATGCTCATGCATGAAAGAGACCTTCTATAATAATGCTTTTGTATCATAGACCTTACTATTATATATCTTTAATATATGTGACTTCAACCCACAACTACTATTGTACTGCTAATTCGTCATAGAGACCTTCTATAATAATGCTTTTGTATCATAGACCTTACTATCATAAGTAATTAATATGTAGGACTTTAACCCAGAACTCTAGTATTGTAATGCTTATTCTTCAAAGAGACCTTCTATAGTAATGCTTTTGTATCATAGACCTCACTATTACATGTCTTTAATATATTGGACTTCAACCAACAACTCTAGTATTGTATCTAGTATTGTAATGCTAATTCATCATAGAGACCTTCTGTAGTATTACTTTTGTATCATAGACCTTATTATTATATGTCTTTATTTTCTGTTTTACACGAACTCCCATCATGATTTAGACAATTTTTAACCAATTTTCCAATTATCTTATAAATGTAATTTTATTGTTTAATATATATCTTTTAAGACTATTTTTTGACAATCCCTTATAGAAAGTGATTATTAATTACTAATAATAATGATGGGTCGTCACAACCTACCTCCAAATTGTCTCTCCAAATCTTAATGACCCACACAGTGGAGTCGTTGATACAAAAATTTTCTATATTGAGAGCATATGCACTACACTCAAAAAGACTTATATGTATCTGTTCTTTCCTCTTTCAATCTGTTACAATTATATTATCATTATATTATCATTCTATCCTACCCCAGGGAATGGTCAACCCAACACCTCTATAACCACATACATCTCAATCTAAAAACCATTTATTTCCTTCCAGGCTATATATAATAATATTGTTGTTTTATTATTTAGTTTAAGTGGCTGCTTGAACGTGATAAATGTGATTGAGTCAGGCGTACTGACCCAAGTTTATAAATCTCTATAT
>DWHP01004149.1:0-12809 GCA_018247895.1 Parnassius honrathi
ATATATATATATATATATGGAATTGCATTAACATATTGTAAGGAATTGAAGTTTTTAGAGATTAAATTGCTCATTTCAACTTCATTCTAATTTTATAATGGATTTTCGCAAACTAACGCCTGATTCTATTGATTACCTAAATTGTAAAGAAATTTGTAATAGTATTTATATTTCCTAAAATAGGTTACAACGTTTGATATATTCTATATGGCTAAAGGCCTTGTAGCCATTGCCACAATATTTTTTTAATTCTACTGCGATCGGCAATACGTCTGTCAGGTATGTGCCCATGTTCAGCAAAAGTTTTTAACGCGATGATGATCAAGAAGATATACTGAAAACCCGGAATTTTCCAGGTTCAATTCGTTACTTATTTCGATTTTATAGGATAGTCGCAATCGCCGATTGCGTCTTTTGTATTTGTTAATCCAATTCACAGAAAAAAAAATTCAACGACGTATAATAAGTCTACGAGACAAAAACATTCGTAGTCGTCAAAATTTCAATAAAATTAAGGCCCTGTGAAATAAGATTATTTAACCTATTTAGGAAACTGCATACAAATAATCATCTCCGAGAAACACTTTTAGACAATAGACGTCGAGGTGATTTTATATAATATGTTCCGTTTCGGTATATTAGTCACGGACCGGTTATTAAAAACTAATTTTATTACATGTCGTAAATTATGTACTATTCTTAAAAAAGTTTATTAAAATTAATTTTAAAAGTTATTTTAAAATAGTTTACTCAAAGCGTTTATTACGGCACTTAACCTGCCTGCCCTAACTAGAGCAGCTTGGTGTGCTTCAGCCCTCTTGCCTCCGTAAGAGAACGTCGGTGTCGGTGTATACAATTATTATATTATGTATGATGAGTAGTCTATTGTGTTTAGATAATACTGTAATAAACTTTACAAAAATTATATAAGTCTGATTTGCAATTTTTTATTGCTTGCATAAAAATCTTTAACAAAAATATATTGTGCTGGATGACATGTTTATTTCTAAGTTCAAGTTTATGATAGCCATCGGGCCAAATACAAAAACACAAAACATCTTAGATTACCTATTCTGATTAACTTATTTTTAATTCCCGATGTAGTCTCAATTTACAAACAAAATTTTCGGAAGCAGAGTTTCAAAACTAATCAACCAAAGTGTTTACGTATCGGGGTTTCGTAGAACAGACGCTTGCAGAAGATTAAAACACAACAAAGAGGACAAAGTTAAGTGTGAATAAGTATGCTTTATTCTCAAGTGTTTACCGTTGAGTTAGTCGGGTAAGCAGCGCAATCTAAAAAGACCTAACACAACTTCCAGCATGCAACTCAAAAGATCCGCGATTGCGCTGAAGTACCAAACATCCACCGCTTCGTTAGAGACCTCCGAAAAAAATCCGAAATGATCAGCCGCCAACCAATCGGCGTGGTACCCGCGCAGCCTACTTGCCTCAGAATCTATAGTATCGATTAGTGAGAGCTTTTTTACCCGCACGCACTCACACACCGCCGCGATGGGGGCATGCCTTTTTAACAATCTTTTTTTGACCACCCCTCGCCCCCAAAACCGCCGTGTCCATTGCGCGCATGCAAAGGCCACCCCCGCGCCCCACCCCTCATATAGCAGCATTGAAAATGGAATTTCCATGAGTGATGGAGTGTCAAACGGGAAGCAAAAAGGAGTAAAAGGACATTATGTTAATTATTGAACGCATGCTCCGTCGTCCGAGTTTAAATTGAATGTCATGTCATACTGTATCGCGTCGTCCTACGTTTGTCTGTTCTATTCCGTTCCGTGAGTCGAGTTCGTTAATTTTTTTTCGTACGTGCTTTTTTACTGATTAAACAAGCCTACTCTCGTAACTCCTGTGTTGTACATACTCGAAAACTGCTGCAAATTTTCGTTATTAATTTTCATTTCTTTTAAATACAAAAAAGTCAACCTTCTTACTCTTTCATTTCAATTGTTTTGAATCGTAAGCTCTTTTCGAAGCGACATTATTGTAATACTCTACTATTATATATATCGAACCGAAAACTATAACGTCGTGGGTTTAAAATTCACCATTCGGTTACTCTCGTAACGATCAGTATAGTACAGTATTAGAAATATCAACAGCACTGGCTGGTATTTTGTATATATATAAAAACAGAAATTTTAAAACTGACGCTTCTTAATAAAATAAGGGTGACAAACGAGCACACAGTCTAACTGGTGGCAAGTGGTTGCTGGGGCCCATAGACGTCTACATCTATCCTCAATTACGAATCAAAATGCAGATGCGTTGTCACCCGTGAGGACTATGGAATGCCTCGTTTGCAGTAAAATGGGTCTCCGGTTCACACACCAAACGAAATACAGCAGCGTAAAGCTGATTTTTTACGCTGGTATATCTGCGTATATGTGGTCCTTCCGTGGTCGAGTCGACCCATTCGTGCTGCAACTATACTACTAATGTAGGTGCAGCGTGGCTCTACCACGTCACGTGACTATTTTATTTTACACCTTACTTCTTAAACTGTTTACAATTGGGCTCACTTGAGAAATAGTATAATACCAATTTTTGTGGTAATATAATATATTAATCCATATTTAACTGACAATCGATTGGGAAAGGTTCTTAAGTGACAGTGTTGTACCGGTGAGTGTAGGGCGGCTCCTCGCTGGGTGAGAGTGACCTGGTAAAAGATGCAGGGAGTCCGTGGATGCTGGTAGCTCAGGACCGTGCTTTACAGCATTCTTTGCGTGAGGCTTAGTTCCAGTAGTGGACTTGTGACAGGGTGTATTAATGATAATGATTGAATTACTAATATTTTTTTATAAAATAGAGAATCTCTCGTCGCATTGCGTCCTATCTCTGCCAAATAAGAATTAACTATTTCATGAATAGCCATTTTAATGTGTAGTTAAGGTGGCAGAATTGCAAAATTTCGTATGGGAAAATCTATGGAGGACACCTTTCTTCAGCAGTGGACTTTTATATGTAATTGATGTCCGGATGGATGAATGTCCGGACCGATAACGGAAAGCACTCTGAAAAGCCCACCGTCTGTACTGCGATTATACCGAATGCAAAACTCGGCGATTAATGTTTTTAACATTTTTACTATATTTAAATATTTCAATGAAACTCAATTAATTGTTTAACTTTATTCCTCACATTATTATCCTTGGTTTGTTTCATAAGATGTTATTTGATTTATGCCCTCAGCAATAATTACAGTTTGTAATTTGAATAAATTAAACACGGAATTAAACTCATTGATTATTAAAGATCGGTTGTTCGATGTGTTTTCGAATTTTAGAACGGTAATATAATAGCTATAATAAAATATAATACTGCAATATTAATTAATAAACAAGTCACATGTGTGTGGCCGTATCTCAAAATAACCATACGTTGTAAAATTAAAAAATATAGTCGTTCGTTTCAATCTACTCAATTCAATTATTAAACAGACTTACGTTGGCCTATTTCGTATGGTGAGTGTAGAGAATCAGAGACCCTTTTCACTGGAAACGAGACGTTCCATCTCAGTCGTCAGGGGTGACAACACGTCTGCATTTTGATTCTTAATCGTGGTTAAATGTGTCTATGGGTCACAGTATTCACTTACCATCAGGTGGACTGCCTGTTTCTTTGACACCCTCATTCTATAAAAGTAAAACCTTTTATTCCTTTTGGGAAATGATGGAATGGAATAAAAGGCCATTTCGGTTCACAAGTACGTAATGCAAAGTATAAGTCGAATTCTTGCGTAGTTCGCGGTAGCGTAGTGCGTAATTTATGTAGTTGGACAAACAGACGGACTGGGGTTTTAAATATTTATCACAACTGCTGGGTATAAAAGAGCAGAAATTGATAAAGCCACTTTCCAGCTATAGCCTTAATACGTTGAAGCTAAATCCGATTAGGATACCAGCGTATAGTAGCAGCGTAAAACTGTTGCGTTTCACAAGGTGCATGACGTGAGCCTAGGATCCTTTTTTTGGTAAAGAGGCATTCGATATTAGTCCTCAGGATAGACTATGTATCTGTCATTAATAATTCTTTAATGAAAGATTTTTGCGTCTATTGGCTACAGCATCCACTTACATTAAATAATAATAATAATTAAATAGATTTTGTACTCGTCTGTCACTGTTACCAAAATAGTATTATCTCTGAAATGAGTCTAAAGTCTCAACCAGATACATCTTACATTTAATAACAATGTCCTCCAGACCGAATTTCGGTTACAGTGACCAGTCTTAATGGAGGCTATCTGCGCAAGATTCTGGAGCACGAGTGTGAGTGCAAGCACAGGTGTTCCATTCCCTCAATCTCATAGCCAATTGGATACAGGGCGGCAATCCGACATGACTGGAGGGGTCAGGCGCAGGACCAGCGGCTTCATATGTGCTTTTCGAGATAAACACCGGTAACTTTCAGACTCTGGGCTGCTTTCTTTTCAAAAAATCCTCATTTTTCGAACTCGGCCACTGTTCATGCGGTCAACATGATCACTACTTACGACTACTAACTATACCATTAAATATTTTATGTACAATATATTTCATAATTATCATTATTAAGACTCAGAAATTTGAGACCAGTAACGTCCCTCTATTTTTTACGTGGTAGAGCCACGCTGCAGCTATATTATGTTTGTAGCATGAATGGGTCGGCTCGACCGAGGAAGGACCACGCTCTCACAGAAAACCAGCGTAAAATAGCAGCTTAATGCTGCTGTGTTTCGTATGGTGAGAGTACCGGTAGAGAACCGAGGCACATTTTGATTGTTAATCGAATGTAAATGTCTATGGGCTACAGCGTCCACTTACCATCGGGTGAATTGTGTGCTCGTTTGTCACTCTTATCCTATAAAAAAAATATATGTCACATATTTTAACGTTTATCAAACGAGATCAGCTCATTAAAAAACATTTCTTTAAAATGAATATAACGGCTTTCTTCATTTAAAAAATATAAATTTTATAAAATGCCTGAAATAAAAAATCGTATTCAATAACAAGACCCTTGTTGAGAAAATTATGTTCACTAAATTAGCCAGCTTTAACTCTGTGCGTAAGAACGGAAGAGTATTCGTTACAAAAGAAAAACCACTCGCTTTTCGAACTTCATCGTACTTGTACATCCTTTTCAAGCCTTCTTCTTTCGCTCAATTTTACCACAAAGTTCTATGTGTTTTCATTGACAACTCCTTTTTGAACGGACAGAATAAAATTTAAAAGAAATCATTTTACTTTTAAATGTTTGTTTTATATTCGTGAAACTAATACTTGGCGTTAAACTTTCATCCACCGACTTCAAAAAAAGATCAAATTCTCAATTCGACAGCATTTTTATTACATGTTATCTCATAACATTTTTCGAGATGGACCAATTTTGATGATTCTTTTTTTTATTTTAATGCTGAATACTTTTCATGTGGTCTCATATAAAACTGATCAAGATCTGACCAGTAGTTTTTGAATTAATTTAATACTGCCTATTTAATTGACTTTGGCTACATTGATGATGTTCTCATTTTATTTATAATGAAGTTTGTTGTACAAAATTTTTAATTTTACCATTTGTTGTAGAAATTACATTTTTTTTTCATTTAAGTAGAGTATGATGCATAATTGTGCTTAAATAGTTTTCTGTAGCAAAATGTGGGCATGTAAGAAGAATTTGTAGTCCTTTTGTAAAAGAGTTGAGTGGCGCGTGTGTGCCAAGCGTACGTTCAAGTCCGACAACGCAGCCAACTATTCAGATAGACGCATTGCTAATGGAAACCCCCGAAAAATATCGTGGCAAAAAAGTTAAAAAATACCCAAGCACATTTGAATGAAAATTGAGTGGGGGTGCGCCGCGCGGTCCGACGGCCGATCGGCTATTATTATTATTATTACCGGCATTATATCTGCAATTTTTTTCCCGGGCACACAGCCGCGTGAGCGCCATTTTTATTTTTCTTAGTTTTTTTTTCCGAAGCCCGTCCCCCCACGCTCGCTACACATATAACCGTGGCCGATGCGAGCGAACTATGCGATGTCTACAAGTGGACGAACATTTAAATTGGCTCTCATCAAATATTGACTGCGTGTAGTTTTTTCATTAACCGGTCGGCTTTTTGTAACTGCGATACCGTAGCAGTTCGATTTCTATCGCTACTCTCTTTTGAATACAAGTGTAATTCACAGTGCTAATTAGTTAAAATTCGGAGATATCATAGTTTCGTCCGTACTTACAATTTGGTATACGAGTACGTAGGATGTAGTATGTGGTCTGTAAAGGCACAAGAGAAGTTTTCTCGTCTTCGTAGCCAGCAAATTTTATTTAACTGCTAAAATCTCGAATATTTTTGACAACCTAATAAGTACTAGGTATTATATCAAAATGTATGCAATTTTTAATTTTAAAATTACGCGTTTTGATGGTAAGTTACAAACTTTAATTATCTATGAAATGCAATGAACCTTACCAAAAATCTTTAAACAATATATGTATAAAAATCTATCCATCAGTTCATCACAGCTTATCAAAGTGCACTCGTGAACATATGCCTCTCCTATGAATTGTCTCATGGGGTATATATATCATGGGAGTAGTGGTGACACGCGGGCACACAGTCCAACTGATGGTAAGTGGATAAGGTGAACCATTACCGAGATGTATCCTCGATTAAAATACCAAAATGAAGGTACGCTGTCACCCTCTAAAGACTGCTTGATGCTTCGTTTCCAGAAAAAAAGGTCTCTGGTTCTCTAAACTCACCATACGAAACACTGAATATAAAAAGTTAAAATGTTCGCTCACTATTTTCCATCCTTGAGCGATGAAAATTTTCTTTTAATTGATATGCGATCACCGCTGAAGTAAAAAATATTCAATGAAAATCATTTAAATTGGTTTATATGTACACATACTCTGTACTGTACTCTCACCATACGAAACACAGCAGCATTAAGCTGCTATTTTACGCTGGTTTTCTGTGAGAGCGTGGTCCTTCCCCGGTCGAGCCAACCCATTCATGCTACAACCATAATATAGCTGCAGCGTGGCTCTACCACGTAAAATGATACGGTTCTAAGGCCCGTTACATTTTGGTAATACATATTTTTAAATTGTATTTTAGTGTTAAATTGATAATAAAAAGCAAGCAATCACAGAACAAACAACAGTCTAGAGAGAGTTCAAACAATTTATTTCTCTTATAACTTTAGATAGCGAGCTCATTTTTACGACATCTTTACGCACGAAGACGCATCCAATGCGCATTCACACAAACTGATATCCGAGTTCGCTGGCGCTAGTACGAGTCGCCGCATGCGCAGCCTTGTTTTCCGGTGGCAAGTTTTTAGCAACGTAAATTGCCGCTTTAGATTCACCACTTAGCCCCAGGTGGTTCGAATTTAATTGATCGTTTAGGTTGCATTTATTTTACTTGATCGATGCTGCCAGGAGACAATCTGTAAGTCGTGAGCTCGTGAATCAGACCAGAATGGTACGTGGTCTGGGACTCTTCGGGTTCTTTTTGGCCATTCTAGTGCAGTGGGAAATATCAACTTCGTAGATGGGACAGCTGACGATTTTACCTAGCTGTTTGAACTATTTTTGTTGCATTTTCGTTCTTGTGCTCAGGTACGTACTGGAGCATTAAATTAATGGCGCGAGATATCTGGTCCAACTGATTGCAGTATGTGGTTAGATTAATGATGTCCCTTCGCAGTGAACTGATTTCATAACTAAAGCGTCGAAACTCTACTTTTTGGACTTTAACCTCGGCATTTAAATGCTCGAATTGTTCATTAAAAATGACATTGATTCTTTGGGACTGACTACCTCACTTCTTATTTTATTTAGTTTGACTACAAATTTTGATGTCCCATTCCCTCAGTGCCTCATTTATGATGTCAGGTATATCTGCGCTCGATGTAAGAGCGCCGCTACTTAGTACTTTTAGTATGGGCGACTCGCCCTCCGCTTTGGTAGCTGCGTGTTATGACGTTACTGGAGGCGGTCGTGGACGACGATGACGATACCGTGCTGTGACGGGTGGTTGTTGTTGACGGGCGTATGTGTGTTGTCGCCTTTAGGCTGCTTACTGTGACAACTGGGGCATTGCCAACTAGCTTTTTGAGTATCCGACATTCTTTTAAGGTTTTTGTCAGTAACGTTAATACATAATTTGTGATAAAATTGTTTACAATGCGCGCAACCAATGCGACCGCATTTATGTATTTGATGAATGAGTCCCTCTTTCTCCATGAAGTCGGCCTGTACATTAATCCTCAATTAAGATATGAGAGATATAAGAGATTAGGGTTAGCCTAAGAGAACCTAAACGACAGCACCGAAGACCTAATGGAAGTAGTTGCTTCAGATATAGACCTTAAAAAAAATAGAAAACAAGCTCAAAGAACAGGCATGAATACATAGAAATGAAAACCAAAAATCCTATTTAAGTGAAAAAGCTTTAAAACTAACTAAAGACAGAAGAAATTTAATGAAAAAAGGATAAGAAAGATAATCAAAAAGAAATTTCTAATCTTAGCAAACTAATTCGCGAAAATATGAGGATTGGCAAAAAAAATAGAAGAATCAAAAGCCTAGCGAATCACATTAGCAGAACAGGTGGCACAAAGAAACATTCAACGAACTCAGAAAACAAGGAAAAGAATGGATACCAAAGTTAATAGACAAAACACTGTCAAATACTTCTCACAGCAAAATTCAAAATATAGCAACAAAACATTATCAAGGGACACAGTTCAAATCAGCCGAAAATACACCGACCAGATAAAAAGTGGAATAATGTACAAAACCATAGGATCAATGACGTAGAAGTTTTAGCGGAAATATTAGTAAAGGAAGTAGAAAAATCTTTAAAAAATCAGAAGTTGGATAAGACCCCTGGTCCAGACAGAATCACAAACGAACTGATGAGAGGAACAATTAAAGAACTAAGCCCAATATTATCAAAGGTCTTCAATGAGACTATATACCAGCTGCATTCCGAGCCAATGGCCAAAATCACATATAATACTCCTACACAAAAAGGGTCAAAAAGACGATATAGGAAGCTATAGACCCACATCTCTTATCTCAAATGTATATAAGTTTTCGCTAAAGTGATTCTAGACAGGATATCTATCAATCACACTCGACGAAAGTCAACCTGTGGAACAGGCAGGATTCAGGAAAGACTTTAGTACAATTGAGCAGATACATACAGTCAAACAGCTCATACAAAAATACAATGAATACAATAAAAGCATTTGCCTGGCCTTAATAGATTATGCCAAAGCTTTCGATAGCCTTAAATACGAGTCGGTATGGCAGACTCTAAAAGAACAGGGGATCCAAAATGCTTACGTTAATATCATTAAAAATATTTACACTGAAAGTAAAGCCAGAATCAGGGTGGAATCTACAGAAGACGTTTTCCCCATCGATAGAGGCGTCGGGCAAGGTGCCCGTTCTCACCAAAGTTGTTCACAGCAGTACTTGAGCAAATGTTTAGGAAATTGGGATGGGCACATCTGGGTCTAAACATAAACGGAACACGATTGAGTCATCTAAAATTTGCAGACGACCTGATTATAATGAAAAAGGACCCACTTAGAGTCCATGATACAATCCCTAGTAGACAGAAAAAGAGAAGTAGGTCTAGAAATTAACATAAACAAGACAAAAATGATGACCAACTCAATACCCATATACATAACCATCTACGGACAGAAACTTGAATATGTAGGAGAATATGTGTACCTAGGCTAGATAATATTGCCAAATGACCCAATGTAGAAATAAAAAAAATAAAGACCATGTATGTCTGTATCATATGTATGTGAGCGTGTGACTGTTTGTATTTCCGTGTATAGGTTTGTGCATATTTATGAGATTATTTGGAATAATTGTTCAATATCCGTGTATGAAAGAGTCGGAAGATATTCCACGAGTCTACTTTTGCATGAGTATCTGTTGACTTCATAAATAGACAATTTTTGGTGTAATGTATTATATAAATACGGACCCAAAAACGTAATGAATTTCCTAGTAAAGAACGTGAAGCAAGGCACTGACTGAATTACCAGATGATTACGGCGATATTCCTTTTGAGTTATTTTTGAAATTGTATGTTGTCTTAAAACTACATGAAGCACAACTGATTGTTGAATTGTAAGAACTTCGCTAATTCTATGCAGATCTAAAGTTGAATGTAAGTAAGCTTTAAAATGGATAACTTTTGAAAGTGATCCTTACGCATGGTCTAATTCAATAATATGTGTTTTGGCTGCCCCATCACAGACTTCAATTCCGTATGTTAATAAAAATTGACACGAGGCATAAGAAGCCAATGTTAGGACTTCTCTATTAGTAACATGTCTTAATTTTTTAAGTAAAAAATCTATTTACGCACTCTACCACATATTGTTTTAATATGAGAATGGAATGTTAAGGTGTTGTTAAATAATATACTAAGATACTTCTTATTATTAGTCTTCTCTAAAATGGGACAGGAACATTGGAATGTGTTAGGATTATCACAACAGTCATCAATGATTTTATGTACATCTTCAGGTAAATATGAGGTACGGATGGCAAAAGCCATATATTTTGTTTTCTTACAACTTAGAGTTATAAAGTTCTCACTAATACATACCATATGAAACTCAACTTGAGATTACCTCCCAGGTGCTTCCAGGGAAAAGAAGAGCTGTGTCATCAGCAAATGTAATTATCTTGCCATCGTGACGATTAAGGTCACACAAAAATGGAAAATAGCGTCGGAACAAGTATGCTGCCCTGAGGAACACCAAAAAAGACGGGAGAATCGGAATTGATGACACTATTAGACAATTTGACACATTGACATCGGCTACTGAGATAGTAAGAAAATAATGTAAGTTGACGACCTCGCACGCCAATATTCTCAAGCTTTTGGAGCAACAGTGAAATTGAAACAGTGAGATTGGTAACAGAAAGTAAAGCATCTGAGGTTGATTTATTTGCACGAAAATCGAACTGGGCATTTGATAATAAACTCTTTTGCTCAAGGTAGTTCACCAGTCTAGAATTTAAGATTTTTTCGAAAACCTTTGAGATTGACAGCAGTATTAATATTAGGACGATAGTTATAAGGTAGACTTCGGTTGCCATTTTTGTAAATAGGCCGTACTACAGCTCTTTTCAGCACCCTCGTAAAAACACCTGCCGTCAGTCACTAGTTGATAATAAATGTCAGAAGAGGCACTAGGAGGTCTTTGTACATTTTCGGCATACCAGAGGAGAAACCATTTTATCCAACAGCTTTATCTGATTCTAAAGCAATGACAATCCTTTTAACTTCTTCTTCATCTGTATTGAAAAGAACTAAATAGTTTTCTTTTAAATTAGGACTTGAAACTGCAGAAGAGGCATGAGTTGAGATAGCTGTTATCTGGCCAAATTTTTCAGCAAGGAACTTGCCGGCATTAATAAAGAAAGAGTTAACTCTATCGGACGATTTACTTGGGGATGGACACAATTGTAATAATTCGTGGCCTGGTATTGTTCTAGGGCTAGTATTGGTAACTTGGTTTATTGTCTCCCAATAACGATTTGAGTCTTTTCCAGTCTCGGTAAATTTATTTATTTCATAATCGCGTTTGACTCTCTTGAGCAAAGAATTGTAATAATTTCAGTAGCGCTTATAGGGATTTACTTTGAGAACCCCGTTTTGTCGGGTGAATTCTTAAACTTTTTGTGTAAGGTGTTCCTATTTCTGAGACATTTTAAGAGTCTTGCAGTTATCCAGGGCTTAATAATTATTCGCTTGCGAGATGGGACATAAGTTATAGTGGCGTAGGAGATGGAGCTGCGTTTAGCATTTATAAAATATTCCATCACAGAATCGGGGTTATCGAAATTTAACAAGCTCTCAAAATCTACACTTAAGAGACTTTGACTCAAATTTTCTTCGTTTATCTTGCTAACATTTTTGGGTGGAATGTATTGTACTTCTTTGTAAGAGAGGGTTTCACCACAAAGTTATCAGTCACAGTAGTTTTAACAACAATAGTGAAATCTTGGTAAGTTGTTTTGAGCAGAACATAGTCAAGGTACGTACGTTTATGTGTTGGTATTAAGTGGAAGGGAAGAAGACCATGTTCAACTGTCGAATTTAGATATGCAGGAGAGTTAACATCGGTAGTAGTGGGAGATATATCAATGTTAATATTGCCCAACAAAATCACGTTTCGAAATGAGCTTAGACTACTAAGAAGAGTATCCAATGATTGCAAAAATGAGTTAGTTTGTTTACGCAAGGCATCAGGTCAATAAATTGCTAATACCGCGGTATCTCTGTTTATCTTAATTAAGAGAGAGCCTGAACCTAAAAGCTGCGGTTCCTCAACCAAAATCTTCGCTATGTTATTTTTAATAAGCGCAGGAAATAGAATAAATGGGGCCCTACAATCTATTGTGAAGAGTCAGAGTGTGTCACTAAGGCACGTATGGCAATTCACAGTGCTGTATTGGGCCCTACTTTAACGTATGGTAGTGAAAGTTGGGTGTTACAGAAGAAGCACGAGAGTAAAATAAACGCAGTAGAAATGCGGTCGTTAACAAGTATGTTAGGGATGAATCTGAATAACAGGGTGAGAAATTGTGTGATAAGAGGAGAGTGTGGCTTGCAAGATGATATTGTGGCCAGGATTAAGAACGGAATGCTTTGGTGGATTGGTTATGTGGAAAGAATGAAGAAGGAAAGGGTGACAAAGAAAATTTATGTTGTAGAAGTGAATGGCAGAGTCGGAAAGGGACGTCCTAGG